>JAOSBN010000007.1:1433754-1449327 GCA_027563595.1 Erythroxylum suave | reverse complement strand
CATCTGTGAATATTTAACAAACAATTCCATCAATATTTGAGTACCAATTCCACAATCAATCAAAATTAAGTCCAAAAAATATGCATTTAAAATGACTTATCAGTATACTGTGAAGAGTAAGGATGAAGTGCTGGGAGTTTTCCATAAAGAAGCTGGTGGAAGTTCAAACAGATAGAAGGATTAAGAAGGGATGTTACCTTGACGAATCTACCATGTTAAGAAAGGTGAGAAAATGTTAAGAAGATAGATGGTACTCCAAAATAGGTGGTGTTTGAAGGAAGAATTGTTACCTCAGTAAATGATGAAGCAGATGTAGAAACTCCTATGGTAGAAGCGGAGTTAGATGAAGAAGAGGTTCCAACCTAAGAACCTCCATAGCAATAATTACCAATTGCATTGAGAAAGCTAAAAAGGAACATTCAAGTACCTACTCATTATGTTAATATAGTAGCTTATGCATCTCCAATTGAAATTGATGACATTCCTACCACTTATAAGGAAGCAGTCCAAAGTTCGGAAGAAGATAAGTGAAGGATAGCTATGAATGAAGAAATACATTTCCTTTATAAGAATATGACGTGGAAGCTAGCTAGTCTCCCAAAGGGAAAGAAGGCAATTGGATACAAATGGGTATATGCAAAAAAAGTTGGATTTCTTGATAAGGATAATGCTCGCAAAAAAGCAAGGCTGATGGCTAAAGGCTATGCTTAGATGGAGGGAATTGATTATAATGAAGTTTTCTGTCCAGCTGTAAAACATTCCTCAATTTGATTTTTGTTGGCTTTGGTAGCACAGTTTGACATGGAACTGGTTCAATTGGATGTAAAAACTGTGTTTTTACGCGGAGACTTAAAAGAGGAAATCTATATGACTTAGCCATAAGGTTTTAAAGTTGCTGGAAAAGAGAATATGGTGCGCAAGCTTGAAAAATCATTGTACGGATTAATGCAATCTCCGAGGCAGTGGTACAAGCAATTTGACAAGTTTATGATGGGGAAGAAGTACATAAGAAGCAAATACAATCACTGTGTGTATTTTTGCAAGCTACAAGATGGATCCTACATCTATCTTCTCCTGTATGTTGATGATATGCTAATAGCTTCAAAGAATCAAAGATAAATTGAGAGATTGAAGATTCAGTTGAATCAGGAGTTTGGAATGAAGGATTTAGGTGAAGCTAAGAAAATTGTTGGCATAGAGATAAGTAGAGGCAGAAAGTTGGGGAGACTGTGTTTGACTCAAAAGCAATATTTGAAAAAGGTACTACAACGTTTTGACATGAATGAAAATTCAAAACCTGTTAGTACTTCGCTCACTCATCATATAAAGCTCAGTACATCCCTATCTCCAAATAAAGATGCAGAATGAGAGTACATGACTAAAGTAGCTTGACGTATGCTATTGTGTGTACAAGGCCTAACATTTCACAGGCAGTTGGGGTTATAAGCAGGTATGCGTATGATCCTCGAAAGGAGCATTGGCAAGCTATGAAATGGATTATATGGTACATTCTAATACTGTAGATGTTAGTTTGGTATTTTAGTGGGATAAGCAAGATGGTAAATGTGTAGTTAGATATTGTGATTCCAACTATGCCAGTGATTTAGATAAACATCGATCAAATACTGACTATGTGTTTATTCTTGCAAAGGCACCAGTTAGTTGGAGGTCCACCTTATAGTCAACAATTGCTTTTTCGACTATAGAGGCATAGTATATGGCAGTTACAGTGTCCAAGGAAGTAGGCATAATTGACTGAACCTCGTTAAATTCTGGTGTTCTTTATTTGTCCATTTAATAGCTATTGTCGGGTATAGTTATAGTGAATTATTGTGCTATTAAATTACATGTCTAGGAAAATTTTGTCTAGGAGATTGGGATTTAAGTGGGACCATCTATGACCCTCCATTCTTTCCTAGGAATTTACTTGGAGTGATTTTTCAGAACAATCATTCACACTCTGTTCACTTTGACAATAATGCTCCAGGTGAATTTGCTATTATCGGTGGAAATTAACCCAAGTTTCACAACAAGGAGAACTCTTGTATATGGTTAATCCACCCCTCTAGTTAGTTTAGTAACAAATCTTATAAGGATTTGTTTAGACTAGGGCTAATCTCCTTACCAGTGTAATGTCATCTAATATAAGAAAATTCTTCTAAAAGTGTCACTTTTCATGTGGTCAATGGATAAATAAAGACTTTCAACCTTGGATGGAATAAGCTTTTGTAATATTTCACAAGTCTACAATCTTTGTAAAACTCATCCTAAATCCTTAACGCACCTCTTCTATAACTGTGATTTCTTACCAGGTGTTTGGAGTTTAATCCAAGCTCTTTGCAAACTTGATGTCATTAAATATAACCATATGGAAATCCTTTAATGGTTAAGTAGAGCTAGTATAAAGTGACCTCTTATCTAATCTTCTAAATTAAAGAACAACTTATGATGAACTAAATCAATCAACCATTCATCCTTTAACTAACAGCTTCTTAGAGAATAGAAAACTAGCTCAACATTACTCTTATAGATTAATAAAGACAAGGTTATGGTTCCATAAAAATTATGCTCTTAAATCAACATTTTTTTTAATTTGAACTTAGAGTAATGACTTATATAGGAGAACTGAAACATCTTATCAAGCATTTCAATTTCGTGATCTGATGGATTACTATCCATCTTATTGCACCAAGCCCTGCTAGAATTATGATGTTCGTAATTAGTTCCTCTTTGTGGTCATTAGTTATTGATTAATAGCTTTTGTAACTTCATTTTGTAGGATCATTATTTTGTTTATCAGTAAGTTTATTTTAATTATCATTCTTTTTATACCTGATAGAACTATAGCCGTTTCCTCCTTTATATCTCTAAGGCTAATGTAATATAATCAATCTGTATAAATCACTAGGAATTTATTAAATTGAGTTCATAATTTATTAATTAGTTGTAATGTAAAGCTAATTGATAAGGATAACCAATCAACTCAATATCTAGATATTGTGATACGTGTTTAAAAATAAAAGCTTACTAATTATTATCAAGCAGATGATACAAAAATTAAAAAGGAATGGTAGTTTTAATTACTAATATAGTGACATAGTTCTTAAACTAAACAGACTGTGAGTTCTTCAAAAAAATTTCTTTTTTTTTCATACCTCTTTAAATACAGTTTCCAAGTTGACCTGCTTTATACAAGATCTTAAAGTTTTAGAAAAGAAAAAAAAATAAAGAGTCCAAACCTAAAAGATGAGAAAAATGTTAATGTATAAAATTTGGGTCGAATTTTGATTAATAGTCAAGTCTTATCCCTTCTTTAGTATTATTTAATATTACTCAATATGGAAAAATGTGATCATTTGTTGTCAATATGCAATTATAAAAATTTATATCAGTATTTGTTATATTTATATCTTTAATAACTACTTAAAATTTATTTCGACATACATACTAATCATTTAACTATAACATATGGCATAACAAAATTCAAATATCTTTTAAAAGTTTGCAATATAGTTTTATAAATGTGCATGCAAATTAAGTAAAATACTTAAGAAAATATGTACATATTTTATACACATCTAGAGATTGACTCATCCTTTTGACTAGAAGCATGCTAAAAGGTGTTCATTGATCACATCTTTACTAATGATGTTATTCTTGTCTTTGTCATTTTTAGGTGTTATATACCAGTAGCTTCCACTTAATTTTTCTCCATCCTCACATATATTAGTAGAGGTTCACTCTAATATCATCTCTAGCATTCTAAATTCAGACTAATTAAATAATAATTCAATTTATAACTTATAGAAGTATAAGCCCAAAAATATTTAGGTAACAATCACTTAATGTTCATTTTTATATGCTTATAAATCTTTTCATTTCTCATTTTCTTTTTGATATGGGATTTGACACTCACTAAATATCAGAAATCACCACTTAGGTAGGTTCATAATCATTAGTTAGTGACAATCATATTAAATATATTTATAATTATATGATTCAACAATATATATTTTCATTACCATATTTTCTTATTTCGATTTTATATAATTAATTATATATATCTCTATATAAAATTAATTAATACTCCTGGGTGACCGATAGCGAAGTAGTACCGTGAGGGAAGGGTGAAAATAACCCCCATTGGGGAGTGAAATAGAAAACGAAACCGTAAGCTCCCAAGCAACGGGAGGAGCCCGGGGCTCTAATCGCGTGCCTGTTGAAGAATGAACCAGCGACTCATAGGCAATGGCTTGGTTAAGGGAACCCACTAGAGCTGTAATGAAAGCGAGTCTTCATAGGGAAATTGTCATAGATTGCCACTAAAAATAGTTAAACAAAATATTGACCTATCTTGACATTCACTAAAGTTGTTTAGATTGAAGTAAGGAATTCCAACATTTAAAGTCCCCTTCTACTTCTCATTTCAAGGCTTAGTTTGTTTTTACCATTAGCTACCATTATAATGTAATGGAATTTGAGGAAGATTCTATTATAATCGAAATACAATTGTGTTAGACAATCCCTATGCAATCTATTATTTGTTTCCTTCTAGATATAGAAATTTTATCACCAAGATTGTTTTTAAAAAGCTTTACGTATGCTTTGTTCTTAAGTTTCAGTTTGGTGGCCCAATGTTTTACCTCATTGCATTTAGCTTTGGTGCAACTTAGTCCAAAGTGTGTAAGCATTTTGTGAGAAGTTTAACCAAATAAGAGGTGGTTGAGGCATTCATTGTTATTCCCACTTAAATTGCAACTGAGATTAGAGAAATTGAATTTAAAAGAGTCTTTGGATATCATTCCACCCATAATTGCCAAATATAGGGTGAATGAGTGTGTAAGTAAGATGTACGTATCCTAAACCAATTTATTTCAAAGCTTGATTGCGAAATTGTAGGCATTTAGCAGTTTTCTCTTATAAGATTAAATACTAAAGCACATTGATTTATCTATTGTCTATAGAATGGTGTCAGGCACGAAGTAGTTTAATGTATATTGAGGCATGTTATTGAATATATGATAGGGAAGGCCCAATATCATCAGGCGATAATACAGTGGGCCAAACTTCTAGGCCACTCATGGTTTATAGCAAGAGGAAGAATGTTATGATAGGGACAGCGTAACTAATTCCAGCAAGGATAGGACCACGAATAACAACCTATATATACCAAGGAATAGGAATTGCAGGGCATCTTTCGTATATTGGGAAAATTCGGCTATTAGTTGGGAGGGAATCTTTCCCTAGGCCTTTTCCATTTTTGTTAGGTTTCTCCCTCTTTTGATTGTTCTATTTTTCTCTGCTATTCTCTATTTCAATAAAGTCTATCTTTGCCCATATTTGTTGTGTGTTAAATCTTTCTTGAACTCTTCACTCTACCAATTTGATTCGGTGAGTGTGCCTTTGTTCCAACATGACTACTACGAGAGCTAAAACACATCTGGACACAGTGGAGAGGTGCTTGGAGTCTTTAAAATAGAGAATGGGTGCAAATATGTCCTAGACTTAACAACAGCTTGATGATATAAAATCTCTGTTAGCGATGTCTTTAAAAGGAAAATCTATTGAGGAGGATACAAGTGGTAGTCAAATTGTAGTTACAGATGGATGCTCTTCTGGTTCCCCTATTGTTACCAATCCTGTCACCAAGTTTCTTGCTTTGGAAGATGTTCAAATCTCAGCTAAAAAGATCCAGCTTCCCAACTTCAATGGCCACGACCTACTCAGCTGGGTTAGGCATTTACAACAATATTTTCAGATCCAGCATACACCTAATGACCTCAAATTTACACTTGCTCTTGTTTTTATAGAGGGGCATGCTCTTCGTTGGATGACTTTGCTCAATTATAGGAGGCCTTTTTTATCTTGGGATGATGTTCAGTGCGAGGTCTTAGCTTGTTTAGGTGGTGCTTTGGCTTTCAATTTGCATAAAGTTCTTGCTACTATCAGGTAAGTGGGTACTGTAGATGATTACATTAAGGATCTTGTCACTCGTTCAACGCAGGTGACAAACTGGCTTGAGGAGGATTTCATAGGCCATTTTCTGAATAAGCTTCGTACTAATATAGAGCTATTCATTCTTATGAGGTGAAAGATATTTATCGGACTATGAACCTTGCCTGAGAGGTGGAAGATGAAATAGATATTTTGTCAAACAAAAAGCCTACATGTTCTGATTCCAATCGAGATTACTTTAGGCTTGGGGCTAAGGTTGGTTTAGTTACGGGCCTTTGTTCTAACAACACTAATTTGATTTAGGCTATGGGCCCTCAAACTATGTCTGGATCCACGCAACTTGCTCTGCTAAGCTCTTTGGGTCCTGCCAAAGTTTCTTCCGCTCCTTTTCTTTTTCCCATGTCAGTTCCCAGTGGTCCACAATTTCTTCCATCGACCGATAAGTTCGTCGATATTCTCAACGGGAGTATCAAGATCTTTGGGCTCCTGGACTCTATTTTCATTGTTAACAACCTTATCATCCACTACATCACTGTTTCAATAAATCCATTTAGAGAGTGATTCTTAGTGACTTCGATGATGAGTCTTCAATTGAGTTACCTACTTTATCTACTGATTCTGGAGACAACACAGCTATGGAAGTCCTTCCCGAACAGCCTCAGGTGATGCAGTTGGAGTTACCTTGTTTTACCATGGATAATTCTTTGCGTAGTCGCACGATGAAGGTACGTGGGTTGATTTCTGGTGTGGAGTTAGTGATAATGATTAATAGTGGTGGTAGCCATTATTTCATGCCTAAACACGTTACTGACAAATTGGGTCTTTTGATTTCTCCTACTAGTCATACCAGTGTGAAATTAGGTGACGATCAATTTCGAGATACTTAAGGCTTGTGTCCCAATTTAGAAATACAGTTGGGATTAGTTCATTATCGAACTAATTGCTATTTATTTACTCTCGATTATATTGACTTAATATGGGGGGTCTCTTGTCTTCACACACTAGGTGATGTCTAAGTTAATTGGTCTCGCATGTCTATGGCTTTTGTCTATTCTGGTGTTCCAATGGAAATTCAAGGTGATCCTTCTCTCATATCTGCCCCCTACTACTTTTCGATCCTTTTTTAAGCTGAAGAGTGTTGATTATGGGGTTGTTTGTTGGCTAAAGAATATTGCTGAGGATCAGATATGTTTCGACATGATGAAGGGTTCTCATTGTTCGGATTTGTCTCAGTTGTTGAATCAATATGCTGAGGTTTTTGTTGAGCCTATTGGTTTACCTCCACAAGGTGCTATTGAGCATATTATTCCTTTGGAGGTAGAGGTGTCTGAACTTATCATTATAGTCACCTTCAAAAGGACAAGATTGAACAACAAGTGGCTAATATATTGGCGTCATGTCTGATTCAGCTAAAAACGAGCCCTTTCTCCAGTCCTATATTGTTTGTTAAAAAGAAAGATAATAGCTAGAGATTTTTTGTCGATTACAGAGAGCTAAATAAAGTGACCATTGCTGACAAGTATCCGATTCTAGTTATCTACGAGTTACTTGACCAGTTATATGGTGCACGTGATTTTTCCAAGGTTGATTTACGCTCAGGTTATCATCATATTCGCGTTAGCGACGAGGACATTCCAAAAACTACTTTTCGGACACACTCTGGCCACTATGAATTTTGGGTGATGCCATGTAGCTTGAAGAATGGTCCCGTGACATTTCAAGCATTGATGAATGATTTATTTCATTCGAGCCTTCGTCAGTATGTTCTAGTTTTCTTTGATGACATTTTTATTTATAGTAAATGTTGGAATTCTCATCTAGAACACTTAGCTTTAGTCCTCGACAAGTTGCAACAACATTGTTTTACTGGCAATTAGAAAACGAGCCAATTTGGTCAAACTTAAATTGAATATTTGGGTCATGTTATTTCTATCTGAGGGGTATCCATGGATCTTAGCAAAGTGTTGAGCATTTTGTAGTGGCCAATTCTAAAATTTAGTCATAGCATTAGAGCATTTGTGGGGCTCACTGGCTATTATCGTAGATTCATCAAGGGATATGGCTAGCTCGCTAGACCTCTCACTGATTTGGTTAAAAAGGATAATGGTAGTTCTTTTTTGTGGAATTCGGATGCCCAATAGTCCTTTAGCGTCTTACAGCATGTGATGACGACTGCACCTATATTGGCTATGCCTGATTTTGGCAAGGCCTTATTCTTGAATGTGACGCTTCAGGGGATGGTATTGACACATTATTGATGCAAGATGGGTAGCCAATTGCCTTTTACAACAAGTCCTTAGTGGCTAGTAATCTGTCTAAACTAGTTTACGAGAAGGAGTTAATGGCACTTGTCATGGCAATCCGACATTGACGTCCCTATTTAGTTGGACATAAATTTCTAGTGTTAAGTGATCATTGCAGCTTGCGTCATTTGTTACAACAACCTATCACTACTCTTGCCTAGCAAAATTGCGTTGCCAAACTCTTGGGATATGAGTTTGATGTTGAGTATAAGCTGAGAACTCTCAATTGAGCTGCTGATTCTTTATCTCACTAACAGGAAGATGTTTCTTTATCAACTTTGTTGCTACCTTATTGGGTAAATTGGGGGTACATTGGATGCATAAATGAAAAGTGATACTATTTAGCAATAGCTTAAGGAAAAAGTCCTTAAAAATCCAGCAGGTTTTTTGCATTATAAGCTAGTCAATGGCTGCTTATTTTTTAAGGGCTTACTTATTCCAACCACATCATTATAGATTCCATAACTATTACAGAAGTTCCATTCCACTCCACAAGGTGGACATTTACTTGCCTATCCCATCTACAAACATTTTGTTGCCAATGTCCATTGGATCGGTCTAATGGAACACATTCAATTTTTCGTAGCTGCTTGTGTTATTTGTCAATGTAATAAGTATGAAATTATGTTGCCAGCAGGTTTGCCACAACCGCTTTTAATTCTTGCTCACATTTGGGAGGATATTTCAATGGATTTCATTAATGGACTTCCTTGTTCTAATGGCTCTGACTGCATTTTTATTATAGTGGATAGGCTGAGTAAGTACGCCTATTTCATCTATTTGAAGCATCCTTTTATAGCCCTCGTTGTTGTTGCCTTATTTGCTAAAAAATTCATTTACTTATACGGGATTCCATATTTTTGAGTTGTTTTTGGACTGAACTATTTTACAACTGGGGCACTCCTTTAAAAAAGAGCACGACATTTCACCTAGAGACTGATGGCTAGGAAGAAGACCTCAATTGGTATTTAGAGACGTATCTCCATTGTTTTTCTTCGGAACAACCTAAGGAGTCGGGTAAATGATTTCATTGGGTTGAGTTTTGGTACAACGCCAACTATCAAGGTGCTACAAAGTTTTCTCCTTTCGAATTAGTTTATGGCCGAGCTCCCCTACGATCACACAGTACTTGCTCGGTGAATTTCATGTTACTGTGGTTGCTGAGGCTCACACAGACCTTTATGAAATGCTCAAACAGTTACAATATAATTTACAGTAGGCTCAATCAAGCGTTGTGAATGTTGCCAACAAACATCATAGAGAGTTGGATTTCAAGGTTGGCGATTTTGTTTACTTGAAACTTCGTCCTCACCATCAAACTACATTGTCCACTCGCGTGTATAGTAAGCTTAGCCCTAGCTACTATGGGCCATTTATCATTCTACAGAAAATTGGCAGTGTAGCTTATCGATTGGATCTACCTCCTATAGCTAAAGTCCATTCCGTGTTCCATGTGTCACAATTGAAACTTGTTGTTGAAACTAATCCTGTGTCCCTTGTCCTTCCAAACCATCTCATCGCTTCAGAGGGCTTATTCATTCGTAAATATATTCTAGACTCCCAGTTTTTGGGAGTAGACAAGGTGCCTTGTCATCAGGTTCTTGTTAAATGGGAAGTCCGCCATTTCGATGATGCTTTCTAGCTTTCATGCTTTGATTATATGGGCTAATTTCCTAACTAAGACCTTATGGACAAGGTCTATTTTCAAAGGGGAAGTATTGATAGGGAAGGCCCAATATCATCAGGCGATAATACAGTAGGACAAACTTCTAGGCCACTAATGGTTTATAGCAGGAGGAAGAATGTTACGACAGTGGCAACATAACTAATTCCAGAAAAGACAGGACCACAACTAACAAACTATATATACCAGGGAATAGGAATTGCAAGGCATCTTTTGTATCTTAGGACAATTCAGCTATTAGTTGGGAGGGAATCTTTCCCTGGGCTTTTCCATTTTTGTTGGGTCTCTCTCTTTCGATTGTTCTGTTTTGCTATTCTATTCTCTCTTTCAATAATGTCTATCTTTATGCATATTTGTTGTGTGTTAAATCTTTCTTAAGTCTTCATTCTACCAATATATCATTGATACCTTTATATAAGTGAAAATATTAGGACTAGGAGACCTATTTAATAAGCTCATTGACCTTTGTCATTTGTAGATTGAGTGTCTTGAAGGAATTGTAGAAAGGAAGTTTGTATAGAGAGCTTAGTGTATGTCACTGATCAAACCAAAAAAAGTATCTTGCTTATTACTAATTTTTTGCATAATTAAAGGTTGTGTCCACTCCATTGTTTATAATATATGTCGTAATGTCCAAGACATCCTATGATTAATATGAAGAGTCTAAAATCTCTCCTCTTTTAAATGGTATAAATGTGTCCATTTAACCCAGAGGTCTTCTTTATCCTTGTATAGCTATCATAGTCTCTTTACCATTAAGGCTTTGCTTAAGAGCTTGTCAGAAGTAATTCCTAGACCTCTAAACTGTTTAAGATGACGTATGTAAGACCATTGCACTTTGGGGGTCTTTTTATTACTGCTGGACCCTCCCGTATACGAAATCCCTTAAAATTTTATCTATTTCCTTCATTATCCTTTTAGGAAGGACCATAGGTAAGTACCAATATATAGATTAAATGGAATATTAGCCAAGGGAATTCCTTTGGAATTGATTGAATTGCACAAAAGTGGATCAATTCTAGTTGATGAGAGAAAGAAAATCTTACTTGGATTATAGGTCAACCCTAAAATTTCTTTCGAAGATTCCATAGATTCTTTGAGTAGGTTGTTCCTCACTTAAACATGTTACACAATAAAAAACAATTTTTTGCTTACTATGGTATAGATAATTTTTTTAATGATCACACAATTTTATAAAGAGGTTATACAAAACTCTCTCTTTTATGTGTATTGTTTCTTTTATTTCTCCCTCCATAATTTTTTAAATATGTGGGTTGAAGACATTGATTTTTTTCTTAATAGATCTTTATTAACATCTATTATTCTTAACTTTAGTTTTTCTTAATTTAAATGTCAATATCATCATAGATAAATGATTATATTTTTCTCATCAAATTATTACTAAGTAATAATGACTTCCATTAAGTAATAGAAAAAACTTCTCTTAATAATTTTTGAATAACTTGTGTGTTATATTTGATCAAATATGTAATTATCATCAAACAATAAAACAATTACTTCTTTAATTACGAGATAGAAGAGGTAAACATTAGTACAGGAGCGAAAGAAACATCTAAAGCTGAAATGAAAAGAAGGAACGTTTATCGATATTGAAGCAATGACTAAATTAATAACTTACATGTATTGCTATTTTCATTTCTTATATGCTATTTTCCTTTTTCTTGATATTTCGCTTCTTCTTCTGCGCATTTGCATTCATTTGATTTGGATTGGATTCATACCTTGATGCATTAGAATCCACCATTTAACATTTTTTATGCTACATATCATTTATATGCCAACCCATAAAAAAACCAATTATATGAAAATGTCAAAGGCAGAAATTGTACGTAACATATCTCTTTAATTTTCTCGCCTACAGGTGTAGATGGGAAGAAACGAAGAATAATTATTATAAGCTCTACATTGGTTGCAGTATTCGTGTTCCTATGCTTAGGCGTGGTCTTCTACTTTAGGAAAAAGAAACAAAAAAAAGAAAGTATGTTATTTAGCTTATGGATTTCGTAATTCTCCCATCACAATTTTGTTTACAAACAACCATCTTATGTCTAAATATGTTGTAAAGTCAAATAGAAAATTTTATCTTCCCATATTTGACATCCTAATAGCTAAATTTTTGTATTGCACAGAAAAGTTGAGTAACCTTCTGAAAGGCACTTCATATGTCCAAAAGGAGCATCTTGATTTACCACTGTTTGATTTGTGTACCATTTCTTATGCAACCAACAACTTTGCTAGTACTAACAAGCTTGGAAAAGGGGGATTTGGAAATGTTCACAAGGTACGAATCCATAGTTTATTCATGACATCACTATGATTCATTGATGGCATGTTTTCCTATAATCATGAATCAGTAACATGCATATTTCAACAATTCAAATTAAATAAGAAAGGTTTGTTCTTACAGGGAATATTGAAAGATGGACAAGAAATAGCTGTGAAAAGGTTATCAAAGACTTCAAGGCAAGGGCTCAGTGAGTTCAAGAATGAAGTTATATACATTGCCCAGCTCCAACATCGCAATCTGGTAAAGCTTCTAGGATGTTGCATTGAAACTGATGAAATAATGTTGGTGTATGAGTTTATACCGAATAAAAGCTTGGACTACTTTATATTTGGTATGATTCTATCCTAATACACAAATTTTCAGTTTATAATAATACATATAGATCAGGTGAAAATATGATGGCATCTATATTGTATATAACAACGTGCATGTGTAGGAGGTGAAATTAGCTGATCCTTTTTATTTTTTTCCTCTCTTTATCCATTGAAAAAAAGTAAGAATCCATGTTTTTAGTTTTATTTGTTTTATTTTAAAGTCGATTATGTATCAAGAAGTGCTTTTTTTCCCTTTTGTATGCTGAAGTAACTCCACAAAACTATAAAGATGTTAAACTTATTATGCAATAGAAAAGAGCTTATCTGCTTACTTTACTTTCTTGAGTCTGATCTGAATCAGTTCACTAACTTTTGCTAAAAACCATGCAGATGCAACAATGAGCGGGATTCTAGATTGGCCTAAAAGTTATAACATTATCAATGGGATTGCTCGTGGCCTTCAATATCTTCACCAAGATTCAAGGCTTAGAATCATCCACAGAGACCTTAAAGTTAGCAACGTTCTATTAGATCAGGACATGAACCCAAAAATTTCAGACTTTGGGTTGGCTAGATGTTTTATAGGAGATCAAACTGAAGAAAATACAAAGAAAGTAGTGGGAACATAGTGAGTATGCAAAGAAGGGAAAATAAAAACACAAAACACACGTACACAAGTTTTTTTGTCTCTTTGTGAATTTGATCTAATGCTTATGAATATCCTACAGTGGTTATATGTCACCAGAATATCAAGTTGATGGCATCTACTCTATAAAATCAGATGTGTTCAGTTTTGGGGTGATGGTTCTAGAAATAGTAAGTGGAGAAAGAAATAGAGGATTCATTCACCCCGACCACCAACATAACCTTCTTGGACATGTAATTGTTTGTCTACTAAAGGTTTACATTTCCAAAATCTAGTCCAGTGAATTAGCAACTCAGTTTTATATTTTTTGATATTGTTTAGGCATAGAGATTACATCAAGAGGGGAGGTCCTTAGAATTGATTGCAGAACCAGCGAAAGTTTCATACAGCCAATCTGAAATGTTGCGAACAATACAAGTAGGCTTACTTTATGTGCAACGAAGTCCTGAAGACCGGCCAAGCATGTCTTCAGTGGTTCTCATGATGAGTGGGGAGAGTAAATTAGCTCAACCTAAACAACCATGATTCTTTACTTAAAGAGAGCTGGTTGAAGCAAATGTCCCTTCTTCACAAGGCAACCTTCGACCATTTTCACTTAATGTGCTGAGTCTTTCATCTCTTGATCCACGATAATGACCATTTATCCTATTTAGTATATTGAATTTGATATTTCAGTTGTTTCGAACAATATAAACTAGGTATATGCATACGTATGAAGATATCTTATAGTTCCTAACCATATGTTAAGTATATCATGACAATTTGTAACAAGATTATACCTTTTAAATATTACTAATTTATACATGACAATAATTCTAAATTTAAGATTACAATACCTTTTCCTTTTAATTCTTTTGTTTTTTGAAAGATGAATGAAATATTTTATTAACATGAGCAAAGCTATTATACCATTACAATGAAAGTCATGTTAAAGCTTGTTCGTGATTAACACAACATTTTTTCAGAGTAGAGTATCAAGTTCTCAAAGATCCCATTTGAACTTCATATTTGGAGCAAGATTGCTTTACGCATACCTTGCTAACATAATCTCTCTAATCTAATTTAGAGTGTTGTGAGCTAATTGGTGCTATCTTATGGTTTCAACTTTGTATAGTTCTTTCTCTCCAAATTGAGTAGCTTTTTTCAAATGAAAGTAGTTTTAAAAAGCTCTTCATTTTGTTTGAGATTCTTAGCCTTCTTTGTAACTCATACCAATACTTTATTCCATTTGTATGAGTGAAAGTGCTATAATAGTAGATGTAACACCCTGCTCCAAAGACTTTATTCCATTTGTATGAGTGAAAGTGCTATAATAGTAGATGTAACACCCTGCTCCAAAGAACTTTGGAGTACTTGCATAGAAAAAAGGGATGATTTCTATTCTTTCAATTCTTATCTCTTTTTCTTTTTCGCATTGAATTCCATATTAGAAAATACTTTGCAGTCAATTTTTTTTACCAAGTAGAATAAAAATATAATAAATAATGTTTTAATCGGTAAAGTAAATATATTAATTATCCTAAAAATAAAGTTGTCTCCACCATCACTTTCGTCTTTACATTATGCTTTCTTTATTCATCCTTCCATCTTCACAAAAGTTATTGATATACGTTGAAAAACTTTAGGGGTAGTAGTTTTGCAAACTTTCCAATTTTACCGTGGTCGTCTCTAACACAAAAAAATAAAAATAATAAAAAATGAACCAACAGATAACACCAGAAATTTGATAACCCAGTTTGGCACACCTTGCTTACATTTGCGGGGTACTCACCTAGCTTAATACTTTGACCGAAGTACAATAGATTCACCCAAGGCTTTACTGAGTCGACACCACTCAATCCTTGACACTATCTCTCACCCTCACTTCCCATGAAAGATTTTCACACCCAATAGTACGACCGCCTCATATTAACCTCAACAGAGGATTTTTCTAAATAACTATTAATTAAATTAAGTGATCAATCAACTAAGAATGGAACAATAATACACTTGAGATAAAAGAGAAGAGCAACTTCCCAAAAAGTTCAGCTCCACTGAAATAAATCTGGAAGTCATCGTAACAACAATGGAAAGCAGTCCACCCAAGAGCCACTCCATAAAGCTGAACGTGCAGCTTAAGCAACACCCTATAAAATCACGTACACCATACACTTCAGCTGTTCATGTAATTCGATCTTCACGTGGTCACATGAAAACTTCTAGCCAAAGAACCAATGCATAGAGAGAGAGACATGTCTTCAGCTTTGTTTTTAAAAAATGCAGTTGATGTAAAATTTGGAGTTATGTAAATATAGTGCCTTGGAAAGCAAGTGTATTTACTTATAACTTAATTTTCTTCTAGTTACAGTTTTGTAATGAAAATA
>JAOSBN010000007.1:1423162-1433654 GCA_027563595.1 Erythroxylum suave | reverse complement strand
TTTCCTAATATTCAACTCCCTAGTAGTGGTGTCAAAAACTTGATTGAATATAATTTTAATTATTTAAACCGTAAGTGCATAATATAGCTGTAGTTAGCATTAACAAGCACAGGTCAATCTTATAAGGATTATAAGTACTAGTAGTAGCGTCTTTTCTATTATCTAATCATCAATTAAGAAGATGATTTAATTTAAAATTGAACTAAAATAAAACTCAACACAATAATGATCCAAAACAAACTTAACACAAAGATTAATTTAATATCAGATAACTAATACCTAGGTAATGAATCTCCCTAAGATTTCATAAATTATAACCCTTTATAATTCAATCCAAACTCTTTGTAAACTTGATGTCACTAAATATAACCACATTGAAATCCTTCACTGGTTAAGTTGAGCTAGTATACAGTGATCTCTTATCTAATCTTATGGATTAAAGAGCAAGTTATGATGAACTAAATCAATCAACTATTCAACCTTTATCTAACTGCTTCTTAGAGAATAGCAAACTAGTTTAATGTTACTCTTATAGATTACTAAAGACAAGGTCGTGGTTCCATAAAAATTATGCTCTTAAGTCAACTATTTTTTTTAAAGTTTGTACTTAGAGTAGTGAGTTATACAGGAGTAATGAAACATTTTCTGAAGCATTTCAATTCTGAGATGTGATGGATTACTATCCATCTTATTGCACCAAGCACTACAAGAATTCGGTTGTTCTTAATTACTTCCTCTTTTTGGTCATTAGTTATTGATTAATAGCTTATGTAACTTCACTTTGTAGGATCATTATTTTGCTTATCATTAAGCTTATATCAATTAGCATTCTCTTTTATGCCAAATAGAACCAGAACCTTTTCCTTCTTTGTATCTCTAATGCTAATGTGATAGAATCTATCTGTATAAATCACTAGGAATTTATTAAATTGAGTTCATAATTTATTAATTAGTTGTAATTTAGAGCTAATTGATAAAGATAACCAATCAACTCAATATCTAGATATTGTGAGAGGTGTTTTAAAAAAAAAAGCTTAGTAATTATTGTCAAGCAGATGGTTTTAATTACTAATATAGTGGCATAGTTCTTAAAATAAATAGATACGGAATTCTTTAAAAAAATTTCATTTTATTTTTTTCCATACCTCTTTAAATACAATTTCCTAGTTGACCTTGTTCATACAAGATCTTAAAGTTTTAAAAAAGAAAAAGAGATAGAGAGTCCAAACTTAAAAGATGAGAAAAATGTTAATCTCTAAAATTTAGGTCGAATTTTGATCAAATACGTAAAACTTCAATTTCATGATATAAACTCAATTTTTTAAGAATATTCAAGTCTTATCCCTTCTTTAGTATTACTCAGTTGGCAAAAAGTGATCATTTGTTGGTAATATGCAATTATAAAAAATTATATTAGTATTTATTATATTTATATCTGTTTTTTTTTTTTGAAGGAATAAAACCATACTGTATTAATCTGTGGGGAAAAAAGGAATTAAAACATCCAGAACACACTCCCAACAAGCAAAAGGGGAGTACCGAATAGAAGCTCTAGCAACTTCATGAGCCAACCTATTCGAAGCCCTACGAATCCAACGCACCTGAACATGTGTGCGGGATTCAAGTAGTAGAACACAATCCTTAACAATCAAACCAAACTCAGAAACATCTAAGGAATTCGAACATAAAGCAAAAAATAATTGTTGGCAATCAATAAAAATAACACCAGCATCCATCAAATTGTCCTGCACATATAATAGAGCTTCTCGGAGGGCAATTGCTTCTGCCACCAGCGGTTGTTTAACACCACTTTGGAATCCAGATATTGCCTTCAAAAAGTTGCCTTCAGGACAATTAGTATTTATTATATTTATATCTGTAATAACTACTTAAAATTTATTTCGACAAACATACTAATCATTTAACTATAACATAGGACAAAACAAAATTCAAATATCTTTTAAAAGTTTGCAATATAGTTTTATAAATGTGCATGCGAATTAAGTAAAACACTTAAGAAAATATGTACATATTTTATACGCATCTAAAGCTTGACTCATTTATAGTTCCTTTTGACTAGAAGCATGCTAAAAGCTATCGTTCCTCACATCTCTACTAATGATGTCATTCTTGTCTTTTTCATTTTTAGGTGTTATATGCCAGTGGCTTACACTTGATTTTTCTCCATCCTCACATATATTAGTAGAGGTTCACTCTAATATCATCTCTAGCAGTCTAAATTCAGACTAATTAAATAATAATTCAGTTTATAACTTATAGAAGTATAAGCCCAAAAATATTTAGGTAACATGTTTATAGACTTATAAACCTTTTCATTTCTCATTTTCTTTTTGATATGGGATTTGACACTCACTAAATATGAGAAATCACCACTTAGGTATGTTCATAATCATTAGTTAGTGACAATCATATTAAATATATATATATAATTATATGATTCTACAATATTTATTTTTCATTAACATATTTCTTATTTTGATTTTATAGACTTAATTTTATATGTCTCTATATAATTAATATAGTTTTAGCTTTTTTTGTGGACAGTAAGTGACTGATATTTATAGAAAAAGAAAAAGTATAATGCAGTATACAAGGTGATAGATTGCCACTAACAAAAGTAGTTAAACAAAATATTGACCTATCTTGACATTCACTAAAGTTGTCTAAACTGAAATAAGGAATTCCAACATTTAAAGTCCCCTTCTACTTCTTGTTTCAAGGCTTAGTTTGTTTTAACCATTTGCTCCCATTATAATGTAATGGACTTAGAGGAAGATTCTATTATAGTTTAAATGCAATTATGTTAGACAACCCCCATGCAATCTATTATTTCTTTCCTTCCAGATATAGAAATTTTAGCACTAAGATTGCTTTTAAAAAGCTTTACGTCTGCTTTGTTCTTAAGTTTCAGTGTGGTGGCCAAATGTATTATCTCACTGCATTTAGCTTTGGTGCAACTTACTCCAGTTTGTAAGCATTTTGTGAGAAATGTAGCCAAAGAAGAGATGGTTGAGGCATTCATTGTTATTCCCACTTAAATTGGGGCTGGGATTAGAGACATTGAATTTAAAAGAGTCTTTGGTTATCAGTCCACCCATAATTGCCAAATATAGGGTGAATGAGTGTGTAAGTAAGATGTATGTATCCTAAACCAATTTATGTCAAAGCTTGATTGTGAGATTGTAGGCATCTATCGGTTTTCTCTTATAAGATTAAAGACCAAAGCACATTGATTTATCTACCGTCTATAGGATGGTGTCGGGCACGAAGGAGTTTAATGTATATATCGGCATGTTGTTGAATATATCACTGGTACCTCTGCATAAGTGAAAATGCTAAGACTAAGTGATCTCTTTAATAAGCTCACTGACCTTTGTCATTTTTAGAATAAGTTTCTTCAAGGAATTGTAGAAAGGAAGTTTGTATAGAGATCTTAGTGTGTGCTACTGATCCCAAAAAAAAAAAAACCTTTCTTATTGCTAATTTTTTTCCTAATTAAAGGTTGTGGCCACTCTATTGTTTATAATATATGTTATAGTGTCCAAGACATCATAGGATTAATATGAATAATCTAAAATCTCTCCTCCTTTATGTGGTATAAATGTGTCCATTTAACCTAGAGGTTTTCTTTACCATTAAGGCTTTGCTTAAGAGCTTGTCAGAAGTAATTCCTAGACCTTTAAACTATTTAAGATGACATATATAAAGCCATTTCACTTTGGGGGTCTTTTTATTACTGCGGATCCTCCCCCATAGGAATTCCCTTAAACTCCTATCTATTTCCTTCATTATCCTTTTAGGAAGGACCATAGGTAAGTACCAATATATAGATTAAATGGAATATTAGCCAAGGGAATTCCTTTTGAACTGATTGAATTGCATAAAAGTGGATCAATTCCAATTGATGAGAGAAAGAAACTCTTACTTGGATTATAGGTCAACCCTAAAATTTCTTTCGAAGATTCCATAGATTCTTTGAGTAGGTTGTTCTTAACTTTAGTTTTTCCTAATTTAAATGCCAATATCATCATCGATAAATGAATATATTTTTCTCATCAAAACATTACTTAGTAATAACGACTTCCATTAAGTAATAGAAAAGACTTCTCTTAATAATTTTTGAATAACTTGTGTGTTATATTTGATCGAGTATGTAATGATCATCTAACAATAAAACAGTTACTTCTTTAATTACAAGATAGAAGAGGTAAACACTAGTACATGAGCGAAAGAAACATCCAAAGCTGTAGTGAAAAGAAGGTATATTTATCGATATTGAAGCAATGACTAAATTAATAACTTATTTGCATGGTTATTTTCATTTCTTGTGTGCTATTTTCCTTTTTTTTTCCACTTCTTCTTCTGTGTATTTGCTCTCGTTTGATTTAGATTGGATTCATGCCTTGATGCATTGGAATCCACCATTCATCATTTTTTATGCTACATATCATTTAAATGCCAACCCATAAAAAAACCAATTATATGAAAATGTCGAAGGCAGAAATTCGTACTTTAACATATCTCTGTAATTTTCTCACCTGCAGATGTAGATGGGAAGATACGAAGAATAATTATTATAAGCTCTCCATTCGTTGCAGTATTGGTGTTTCTATGCTTAGGCGTGGTCTTCTACTTTAGGAAAAAGAAACAAAAGAAAGCCAGTATGATATTCAGCTTATGGATTTCGTAATTCTCCCATCACACTTTTGTTTGCAAACAACTATGTTATGTCTCAATATGTTGTGTATTAAAATAGAAAATTTTATCTTGCCATATTTGACATCCTAATAGCCTAATTTTTATACTGCGCAGAAAAATTGAGTAGCCTTTTGGAAGGAAGTTCACATGTCAAGGCCCAAAAGGAGCATCTTGATTTACCATTGTTTGATTTGCGTACCATTTCTTGTGCAACCAACAACTTTGATAGTACTAACAAGCTTGGACGAGGGGGCTTTGGAACTGTTCACAAGGTGCGAGTCCACAGTTTATTCATGACATCACTATGATTCATTTATGGCATGTTTTCATATAATCATGAATCAGTAACATGCATATTTCAACAATTCTTATTAAATAAGAAAGGTTTGTTCTTACAGGGAATATTGAAAGATGGACAAGAAATAGCTGTAAAAAGGTTATCAAAGACTTCAAGGCAAGGTCTCAGTGAGTTCAAGAATGAAGTTATGTACATTGCCAAGCTCCAACATCGCAATCTGGTGAAGCTTCTAGGATGCTGCATTGAAACAGATGAAATAATGCTGGTCTATGAGTTTATGCCGAATAAAAGCTTGGACTACTTTATATTTGGTAAGATTCTCTCCTAATACACAAATTTTCAGTTCACAAGAATATGTATAGATCAGGAGAAAATATCATGGCATCTATGTTATATATAACAACAAGCATGTGTAGGAGGTGAAATTAGATGATCCTTTTTATCTTTTTCCTCTCTCTATCCTTTCTTTGAGAAAAAAGTAAGATTCCATTTTTTCAGTTTTATTTGTTTTATTTTAAAGTGGATTATGTATCAAGAAGTTTTTTTTTTTTCCCTTCTGTATGTTGGAGTAACTCCACAAAACTATAAAGATACAACCTTCAAACTTATTATGCAATTGAAAAGTGCTTATGTGCTTGGTAAACTTTCTTGAGTCTGATCTGAATCAGTTCACAAACTTTTGCTGAAAACCATGCAGATGCAACATTGAGCAGGATTCTAGATTGGCCTAAACGCTATAACATTATTAATGGGATTGCTCGTGGCCTTCAATATCTTCACCAAGATTCAAGACTTAGAATCATCCACAGGGATCTTAAACTTAGCAACGTTCTATTAGATCAGGACATGAACCCAAAAATTTCAGACTTCGGATTGGCTAGATGTTTTGGAGGAAATCAAACTGAAGCAAATACAAAGAAAGTAGTAGGAACATAGTGAGTATGCAAAGAAGGGAAAATGAAAACACAAAACACAGGTACACAATTTCTTTTCTTTGTGAATTTGATCTAATGCTTATGAATATCTTGCAGCGGTTATATGTCGCCAGAATATCAAGTTGATGGCATCTACTCTATAAAATCAGATGTGTTCAGTTTTGGGGTGATGGTTTTAGAAATAATAAGTGGAGAAAGAAATAGAGGATTCACTCACCCCGACCACCAACTTAACCTTCTTGGGCATGTAATGTTTTGTCTATTAAAGGTTTGCATTTCCAAAATCTGGTTCAGCGAATTAGCAACTCACTTTTATATATTCTATCATTGTTTAGGCATGGAGATTACATCAAGAGGGTAGGTCCTTAGAACTGATTGCTGAACCAGCAAAAGTTTCATGCAACCAATCCGAAATATTGCGAACAATACAAATCGGCTTACTTTGCGTGCAACGAAGTCCTGAAGACCGGCCAAGCATGTCTTCAGTGGTTCTCATGATGAGTGGGGAGAGTAGCTTAGCTCAACCTAAGCAACCAGGATTCTTTACTGAGAGAGAGTTGGTTGAAGCAAATGCCCCTCCACAAAGCAACTTTCGACCATTTTCACTTAATGTGTTGAGTGTTTCATCTCTTGATCCACGATAATGACCATTTATCCTATTTAGTATATTGAATTTGGTATTTCAGTTGTTTTGGATAGTATAAACTAGGTATATGCATATGTATGAAGATATCTTATGGTTCCTAACCATATATTAAGTATATCATGATATTAAATATTAACATTTGTAACAAGAGTATACCTTTTAAATATTACTAATTTATACATGACAACAATTCTGAATTCAAGATCACAATACCGTTTCCTTTTATTTATTTATTTTTGAAAGATGAATGAAACATTTTATTAACATGAGCAAAGCTATTATACCATTACAATGAAAGTCATGTTAAACCTTGCCCATGATTAGTACAACATTTTTTTAGAGTAGAGTATCAAGTTCTCAAAGATTCCATTTGAACCTAATATTTGGAGTAAGATTGTGTTACACATTCTTTGCTAACATGTATTTAGAGTGCTATGAGCTAATTGGTGCTTTCTTATACTTTAACCTTTGTATAGTTTATTATTTCTTTCTGTCCAAATTGAGCAACTTTTTCAAATGAAAGTAGTTTTGCAAAGCTATTAATTTTGTTTGAGATTCTCAGCCTTCTTGATAACTCATACTAGTATTCTCTTCTATTCGTATGATTGATAGTGCTTTAATAGTAGATGCAACATCCTACTTCAGACAACTTTGGGGTACGTGCATAGAAAAAAGGGATGATTTCTATTCTTTCAATTCTTATTTCTTTTTATTTTTCATATTGAATTCCATATTAGAAAATGCTTTGCTGTCAATTTTTGTACCAAGTAGAATAAAAATATAATAAATAATGCTCTAATTGGTAAAGGTAAATATGTCAATTATGCTACAAATAAAGTTGTTTCCACATCTCTTTCGTCTTTACATTTTGCTTTCTTTATTCTTCCCTCCATTTTCACAAAAGTTACTAATAAACTTGTTCAAACTTAAAGTTGAGAATGACCACTTTTTTCTTAAAACATTATTGTTTCGTTCATTATTTTGTTAAGAATCCTTTTCTTCTCCTTTCTTCCATCTTCATTAAAGAAGTTCATATTATTTTATACTCGTGGGTGGAAATTATGACTTTATATTTTCAACTTTTAATTGGAACAACTTGTTTTGTTTATTTATTTATAATATATCTGTTTATTAATTTCATAGGAAATGTGAAAGAGAGTTTCAAAAGAAGAATAAGGAAGAAGGTGACACATTACAAACCTTACATATATAGAAGAAACTACCATTTGATATTTATTCCACTCAATAGATATCATACTAGTAGTTAATATATGTGATGGTTGTGTAATGCACAAAAAGTACTAACAGTCATAAAAAATAAGTACCAAGTACATTTTTTAATTGAAATACCATTCATAAGTACAAACCATACCTTATGTCACTACGAACTATTCTAGTATTTTATTTTTTCGATACCGCATTTATGTTAAAATGTCATCATTCCTTACAAATAAGCAAGATACACTGTTTTTAACGGAAAAATATGGACTAAATATAAAGAAGATCATGGCTCAGTACAAACCATACCAATATGCAATAAATTTAATGACACTGGTATAAATAAAAGTTTTGCCGCGCATTTGAAATTAGTAGCAATTTCAAAGAAAATGGGAATACCATCTCTGAATTCAAAACCATGCCTTACCTCAAATACAAACTATTCTAATACTTTCTATATCTAATACCATATTTAAGGTTATCATCATTCATTATAGATAAGGAAGACATGCACTTTTAAATGGGAATATATTAACTAAATGGAAAGAGTATTATATTCCAAAACTAAATATACCAATACTAAGTATATTTAATAACACTATAAATGCATCTCAAGGGAGGGAAAAAAGAGGGTGTTGATGAGATAAGTGAGGAGGAGAAGCTCTTTTCTTCCTCCTACCTAGATTTTACCTATGGAAAAGCTCCTAAATTTGCACCCTAATTCTTCACTCTACTGGTTTGCAACTCTTCCCTCTTCTCCTTACTATCTTCTACTCATCTACTCATCTGGTTTTTTTGTTAATCCTTCTTCATCAGTCATGTTCTTCAAATAGATTTGTTTTTCCCACTTTCATCCTTAGGGACAGTTTAGTAATTTGACCAACTCTTTTAACTTTTCCCTTAGTGTCTATCTTTCCTGTTTGAAACCAATGCTTCCTTTACACTTAAGCCTCAAACTGATAAATTTATTAGAAGAGCTTCATCTCCTTAAACTATAAATCCACTCTTAAAGAAATTGGTTCCCCTAAATCTAAAGGGTCTTCTTGAATGGGAACCCTTGCTTATAACTAGTCCAATGTTAAAACTCCATTAGTTAGGAAGTCAACACTTCCTTTTATGGTTCAAAGGAGGAAAACTTAGTCTCAAGCAATTGGGAATAGCACCCCCAACTCAAAACTAACTAAATCTTTTGTTTCTTAACGAAGCAAGAACATGGTCTCCCCCACTACTTAATTAAGGTATTGAAGCAAAGTGTTTTAAGTTGGATGAGCTACTGGTTAGCTATTTCTTGTAGAAGAGAACCCTATTCACAAAAGTGAAAACTTAGGTTAAAGGAAAATGGACAACTTTTGGTTTGGATAAAGTCCTCATCAATTCTTTATCTTCACCTTCTTCTTAGAGGCAAATGCTACTGAAGTCTTTAAGCTTGGCCCTGACGTTAAAATGGCGAGCTAATAATTTTGCAAAACTTGAAGCTAATAATGGAGCTTGATAGGAGCAAGCCTAAAATAATCTCAATTTGGTCTCATTTCCATAATATTCCTCTAGAATATTGGAGCACAAATGGATCAAGCTATTTGGTAAGTTTAATTAGGAAACATTTTGTTTATAAACGAAAAACATAACTATAATTAATAGAATTGAGTATATAAGGATTTTTAGTAAAGCTGAAATTAACAAAACATTGCCTGAGATGCTAAAACTCAAGAGATTGGATGTGTCTAGTAACATGGTCGGGATTTCAATCTTGATGACATACCAATAAAAACCACAAAATAACAATAAATCTGAATGGAAAACAAATAAAGTATTTGAGAAAGGAGGCCAAAATGAGCTAATAAAGAAAGAGAAAAGCAAAACCAAGACACTAGATAATCAAACAAGTGTGACCTTGCAAATATGAAAGGAAGCAAATCAACCAAAAGTGCATAATTTAAACAAAGTTGTCAAATTAATGAAGCTGATGGAATAAAGTTAACTTCCTACAAACTTGATAAGGTAAATCATATGAGTAAAAGAGATATAAACTTGGCTAAAACTAATCATAATGGAAATATTGGGAAAGCGTATGAAAATTGAAGCATGAGGAACACATTAGGCTAAAGAACTTGATGAAGCGAGTATGAAGCTAATGGGTAAAGAAAATGGGAGTGACCCTGATAACTTTTAAGTTCTTTAGCCCTAATGTGTTCCTCATGCTTTGGTTCTCATATGCTTTCCCTACATTTCCATTGTGATTAGTTGTCCTAGAGGAGTAAAAACATGTCCACCACTAAATGTCAATCTTAATATGGAATGCAAGGGGCTTAAATAGCCCTAAAGAATAGCAAGTTATAGTTGAATACACCAAATCAATAAAGTTTTTTATATTTGGCCTTTTGGAAACTAAGATCAAGGAGAATAAATGTAGGAATTCATGATTCATACCTAATAGTCAAATCACGATTACCAACCATAGATCTCAATAGAATGGAAGGATTCTAGTAGCTTGTAATCTTAACATATTAGAGGTTAACTCACACAAATCCAATGCACAAGCTATCTATATATGGATGACAATCAAACCCACAACAGGTATGCATAAGCTTAGTGTTGGCCTCGGGTCCCCGTACGTAAAATATGGTGACTTTGCGTCACCAATTTGAAATTCGTTTGCTATGATAACGATAAATAACA
>JAOSBN010000007.1:1381619-1423062 GCA_027563595.1 Erythroxylum suave | reverse complement strand
TTGAAAAGTGTTTACTTGTCACCAAATTTTGAAGTAGTTGCTTATGTTGATAAACACTTTTCAAAGTAATAAATGTATTTGCAAACCCGGTAGCAGCGGGATGCACGATCTCAACCCAATCTTCACGCTTTCTTAACTAAGACAAAAATGTGACATGATTATACTAAAAAATTATGATCTTAGATATGCATGAAGCAAGACTAGAAATATGATCCATACCACCAATATCTTTTAAAATAAGATTTATATAATGAGCAGCACATGGAGACCAATACATATGCCCATACTTTGATTCTAATAAGTGCTCAGCTGATACATAATTAGCTGCATTATCTGTTACAAAAAGCACAACATTCTTTGGTCTAACCCACTCGACAATTTCAGAGAATAATTCAAATAAAGCATTAGCACTTTTTACCGTGTCAGAAGCATCAACAGACTTAATAAAAGTTGTTCCCATATTACAATAAACCAAGAAATTAATCATGGTTCTTTGTCTTTGATCAGTCCACCCATTTGCCAAAATAGTGCAACCCGTTGATTCCCAACTAGATTTATATGTATCTGCAATTAACTGACATTCCTTTTTTGAATCTTGAAGCAAAGGCACACACAACTCATAATAAGATGGTACCTTAAATCTTGGGCCTATTGCTGTTGTAGCATCAATTGCTTCTTGAAAATATGATGAATTTAAAGCATTTAAAGAAATACATGAATGATAGAACCATCTAGCCCATATTCTTTTACATCTCAAAACAACATCCTTGTCAACCATCAAACTTTTTAGACTAGGTTGAGAACCAGGGCCAGTTCTTGGAGAAAAATAAGATTCTATGTCAATAGTAGCTTTTCTTTTTCCTTTATCTAATGCTTGTGGTCTTTTATCATCTCTAAAAGATATATCATGAGCCTCTTTATTTTCCTTTTTCTTTTTTACTTATTGCTGCAAATATTTTCTAATCATATCATACACATCAAGTGGCACTTTTTTGCAAGGAACAATATTACCCTTAACACCAACAAGATGTTCTTTCATTCTAAAAATTCCTCCCCCTTTAAATATTCTACCGCAAAGCATATAGTTATATTGGACATTCCCATCAGATGCTTGAGAGGAAGAAAAATAATTCCATGCTGGATCGAACTTACCATGATTAGAGGATGATTCCATATTTTCCATTATGATTTAACCTAAAAAGTTAAAAAAAAGGTATACTATTGTTAGGGCAAAAGTATACAACCTAAATAATTCCCATTTATCAATTGTAATAAAGATGACCAACAGTAGCATAATGGATTAAAAAAGAACAACATATGTTATAGATATAGTAAGGAGTATATTAGCTAAAAAAGAAGGACCAAAGAAGTTTTGAATATAAGTAGTGAATATCTCAGTATATTTGTTAAATATGCTATTTACTAAGACTCTAAAAGGTAGAACACCAATTGAAAAATAGTCTGGAAAGTTAACTTTTGTTAAAATTCTAAAGGGGTATCTTTAATAACATGGAGTTGATTACTTTGAAATGTTTGTACTAGTTGCTAGGCATGACATTATAAAGTTATTGGCAAAATTAGTTTCTAAATTTGATTGAAGGTTATATCATCTTGATGGCAAGTTAGCATTCTTAAATAGATTTATAAAGTAAGTCATATATAGAGAGAATAATATGAGGGCTTGAGCACCAATCACAAGGAGAAAGAAGTATATTTACCAAATAAAGCTCTTTATAACTTAAAACAAGCCTTAAAAGCTTGATACAATAAAATGGATAATTACCTAATCAAGACAAGGCTTAGAAGAAGTGAAAATAAAGCTACTCTCTTTGTGTTACTTGAAAAAAAATATATGAAGTTGATTGTGTTCTTATACATAGAGGAATTGTTAATTATTGGTGGCAAATTATATGAATTCATTTAAAAAAAAGTGAAGTTAAATTTAAGATGTTTAATCTTGAAAAAGTACATTACTTTCTTAGCATAGAGATTAAGTTAAAGATTTCATATTCATTAATTATTCAAAATATGTAGAAGTTGTCTTTGAAAAGTTCAACATAAATAAGCTTAAGCTAGTGGCTTATCCTTGTATTATAAAGTCAAAATTATCAAGCAAAGATGGTGAGGAGAAGGTTGATGCAACCTTGTAAAGAATTAATTCAGAATATATTGTATTTGATAAGTACAATACCAAATTGATGTATACAACTAGTTTGCTATCAAGATAAATGTAAGAGCCAACTGAAATTTACTTTGATGCAACCAAAAGGGATACTAGATAACATAAGAGGAATATCAATGTCCATCTTTAGCTTTGCCATGTCTTAAACAATTATTAAATACAATCAACATGATCATAGAATCCCTATCCTTTCACTGCCACCACACCCGAAAGAATTGAATCAAAGAAACAAATCAAAAGCTGAACACTAAACAAAATAACTCACCCCTAGAAGACAAATCCATAACAAAAACAAATACCATAAGTCATAACAGAAACAAATACCATACAAAAACAAACCAAGAGTAGAAAGTAGGAACACAACAGAATGGTACTCACTTAAGAAAATCTCTTAGACACCTTGAGTCAACCAAAAAAATCACAGAGGCCAACAATAAGGTGTCTCTGAATTAATGGAGATGAAGGCTACAGAAGTATATAGCAATGCCAATAGAGTATATATAACCCAACCATAAAAATCAGAGAATGAAATGAAATGGAGTTCTCACTATTTCAGAAAAATAATTAATCAATACTAGTGATCCTTATCTATTAACATATTGAAACAATAACACATAATAGTGAAACTTGAATAAAACTATCACTATCTTATCCTTATCTCATAACAGAAACGTGAATAAAACAAACTTTATACAAATTGGAGCTCTATATGAATTATGAAATGTTCTTCCATCCTCTGGCCTAACAATAATTCTCTCCAGGGCATTAAATATCTTATCTTTACTAATTTCCTTAAGGTCATGCCAAGTCGTAAGAATGGTCGCCTTATCCATCAAGTTCTGCAAACCATAAACTTCAGCTAACAGAAGTTCAAAGCTATAACTAATCTACAATACGCAATTTAATACCTTTAATAGGAAGAAGACAACAAGCACCTAAAGTATCTTCACTCTACCAGCAACATCGGGCCTATCCAGTATCCACAGTAACTTATCTATCAAACTTGTGAGGCCTTAGCAAAGTAGCATCAAGAACATCAAGAACGTCAGGACTATTAGTTGCAGCCAAAACAATAACCCCTGAATTACCTAAAAACCCATCCATTTCAGTCAACAACTAGTTAACGGTTTCTCCCTTTCATCATTCCCACCACCAAGTCTAGCCCCTCTCTACCTACCTACTGCATCGATCTCATCGATGAACACAATGCACTATGCTTTTGACTTTGCCTTCTTAAACAAGTACCTCACTCTTAATGCTCCATCACCAACAAATAGCTCCACAAACTCTGAAGCTACACAAGAAAAGAATGGCACTCTCTCTTCTCCGACAATGACTCTCACTAATGGAGTCTTACCAGTCCCTGGTGGTCCAACCAACAAACATCCTTTTGGAATTTTAGCTCCTAAATGGAAGATGATGGCTAGATCTGGAGAAGACAGCAAAAGAAAGCTGATTTTGGTGCGATGGAGGCATCTAAGAAGAGAGAAGAGAGAAGAGAGAAGACGGTGTTGATTTTAGTGCGATGGAGGCATCTAGTAAGAGAGAAGACGGTTTTGATTTTGGTGCAATGGAGGCATCTGAGAAGAGAGAAGAGAGAAGACAGTGTAATACTTAGGTTATTACCTAGATATCAAATAACCAATTCATCAGAAAACCTGCTAGTTTCTGATAAACCTGTCGGTTTTTATATTTAAGGGTTATTAACTAAAACCAAACCGGACATATGGTTAGTTCAGAATATTTTCAGTCGGACCGGCCGTTCTAGTTCGATTTTTAAAACCTTGGTTTTAACATGTTTTATTATCATTAAATGGAGAAGTGACCTTATCATTAAATGGTTTAATGGTGGTCTTCTAATGATAGCATGTAACCTATTAGCATTCATTGGATTAAATAAGAAAGAGGTGCATTATGATGGACCATCTTCCTTTTTTCATCACAAAACTGAAATTGATATATCTCATTTAGATTAGTTGTCTTTGCATATATCCATCTTAAAGACAAATGAGAAGGGTCTCATTTATTAACTTCTTTATGAATGATAAAAGAATGAAGTGATGCATTTGATGCAAATCTATTATTTCTTTTGAAAAAAACTGAAATTGAGAAGGTGTCAGAAGGTGTTCTTGCATTTTTGACTCTCTCTCTCCTATCTTGCATGGTATAGATGAAAATTGTATGAGAAGTGTCTCAAAATTGGCCTCTTTCATCTAAGGAAAAAATCTCTTCAAGTTTTCTTCTCCTTTCCCACTAAAGGATCTTGTTAAGCAAGTTGTCTAAGAAGAACAAGTGGTAGATCGAATTGGTTGAGGATACAATATTGAGACGAGGATATGTCTCCAAGTAGAGGATACATTGCCGAGGATAGGATAGCATAGCCATGAGATAAAGCGGTGGCGAAGGAGTCGATAATATAATTTCTACTACCTTGTTCTTATGTTTATTATCCTCATACCGTATCATGTATGGCTATTCATGTTGATTTGGTAATGTTGCTTCCGCTATAATTTTGATTTCTAAAAAGTTTTTAAATCTACCATTTTATGCAAATCGTGCATGCGTTGTTTTTTTGATCTAACAGTCCACTAGACCATTGACTTGCAATCCATCGGTTTAACATTCAGCCAAAGCCTGTACAAAGTAAAAATAACCTTTCTAATGAAAGAACTAGGTTACGCAGATATGAGCACCACTTCAGCTATGTTTTTTTTAAAAACCAATTAACACACCAACACACCATTAACGCAAAACCACCTGATTCACCTTTTTGCCAAGATGGAGACATGCACCCAGTGACCAACACAATAAGACCAACACAGCAGTGATTTACAGCCACATCTACTAAGAAGAAAATCACCCAATAACTTACATTTGTCCCTCAAAGAACTAAGTAACACAGAAATGAAAAATTCTAGACATAGAAACCTTTACTCACACCACCTGCATGACACCTTACATTGTCCATATCTTTAGAGGAAACATGATCCACGTGAATCTTCATTCTAAATAGAGTTATATTTGCACAACAACTCTATCTAGGAATCCAATTCAAGTAAGACTTCTTGATTTATATTTTTAATCATATCTGAATATTCAATAATAAAAAATGTCAAAATTAAATAATGTGATATATAACATATATCATAAAAATCTTCCCCTTTTTGGCATTTTTGTCACAAATATGAAACTTCCTTCGAATAACATAATCGAATATATAAGTATTTAAGTCACAATACTCCCCCTTGATCTAATGTCAAGTTCCAAAGAACATTCATCAAACTCTTCAAGTTCAAGAAACATCCAAAGAAACAGTAATGAACAATTATCTAATCATCCAAATTTGTCCCCCTTGGGACAAAAAAAATGCCAAAAAGTAAGACTAATAGTTATGAAGATACCTTAAAATCTCCCCCTGAATTGAACAGATACCAAAAACACTATGATGTCTCCCCTTTGGATCAAAACAATACCAAAACAAAGAAAGCCTTCAATGTGATCAATCTCAGTGAATAAATAAGCATAAAAATCAGTAGTAAGTGTAGCGGAAGAATCATACGCATGCCAAAATGACAATTTACCATCATTCAAAACACTGAGAGATATGCCCGATAAAGAGAAAGATACACGAGAGAGAGACCCATATTGATGAGAGAGTTGAAGAGTCTTCGGTGGAGCCAAATAGAAGTCACAATGCAAACTACTAAAAAGAATGGACGACAATGGAAACATAAAAATTAAAAAAGAACTAAAGAAGACAAATCCTTTTTTTAAAACTTTTCTTATCCTTTTTTTAACTTTTTTTATCCTTTTTTAATAATAAATAACATCAAACTATACTTTAAAAATGTAAAACACATAGTCCTTGTACCCTTTGAAGAAATTTAAACCTGGGTTTATTCCTTGTCATATTATCTCGGTTATCAACTGTTTGATTGACTTCTTCATCTGAAGTAACTAACTTATCCTTGGTTTGAGTAGTTTCTTCAATTGTAGTAACTAACGGTGAATCTGGACACTTTCTTATTTTTCCTTCACTACATCTCTGTACTTGTACTTGACTCTTTCTAACCCAAGAGTGCTTCGGTAACATGGATTGTTGTTGGAAATTTAATAAAGAGTGTCTAGATTTTTTATTTTGACCCCTTTGAAACATAATTTGTAACATCTTGTAGCATCTCGACCTTGTGTGCCTGATAACTCCACAAAAGTGACATGTGGGTACAAACCTTTGATTCTTCCTTGAAGTTTCTTCTTATACAGATCTAGATATGTCATCACTCTCATCATTCACCTTGGAGCATTAACCCTTATATCCAATGCATTGAAGATCCCCTTTAACCTTACTGATTTTTATTAACTTTTCTAGTTTTTCTTTGCTTCCATTCAATATTCTCAATCCATTTTTGGTACTTACTAATTTCAATCTAGCTTCACCAAACTCATCTAAAGTTGTCATCAATTTCTTCTCCAAATCTTGAATGGTATTCTTCATAGAGAATTTTTCGTTTTTCAACCTTTCATTCTTCTTACATTTTTTTACCCATTTTTCATACATTAATTCGTAAGTCTCGTATATGTTCTCTTTTTTATCACCTAAACCACTTTCATCATTGTCATAATCTGAGATCGAGCCTTGAGTTGATTTGTCTGCATTTATTTTGAAATTTTCCAATTTACTCCCCTTTTCATCTTCAGTTACTTCTTTCTCAGTTGCTGTCAAGCAAGTAACTAGGCTTTTGCTATACAAAGTAACTAACACAGCACTATTTACAACTTCTTTTTCACTTCCATAGTCACTTCTGGATTCATTCTCACTCCAAGTGCTGGTATAGGATTTCCCTATTCCCTTCTTTATGACGTTAGCAAACTCCGCTTGAACATGTCCGAGGCCTTGACACTTATGGCATTGAATTCTCTTCACCTTTCTTTCTGCCTTTTGAGTTTTGACTTTTTTTTAAAGTTTTTGTTCAATGAGTTCCCGTTGTTTTTCCTAAACTCGGGACTATCCCTTTTCACTCTCTTCAGCCACTTACTGAATTCTCGTGTTAATAGCTCCATATCCTCATTCTCGTTGGATTCATCTTCTACATCATTCATGCCTTTTCTAGTTTCAACCTGTAGTGCCAATCCTTTGCTCCTTTCTTGTTTAACCCAAGAAATTCATCTCAAAATTAGTCATAATTCCAATTAGTTTATCCAAAGACAAATTATTGATATCATGAGCTTCCTTGATTGTTACAATTTTCAGAATAAATCTCGGAGGCAGTGATCTCAACTTACTCTTGACTAGTTTCAGATAGGAATTTTTCTTTTCGAGTTGATATGCCTTATTTTCTTTATCTCTCAATCATTCACGAAAGTCCCCAATGATCTCCTTTCCATCCATCTTCAGTTCTTCAAATCTCACAGCTAACATCTGTAATTTTGATGCTATCACAGATTTGGACCCTTCATGAATAGTCTGCAAAGTATCCCACGCTTCTTTAGCTGATTCACGAGCTGATATCATTGAGAAGCATCCTTTATCAACAGAACTGAAATTGCATGCATTGCTTGTGAGCTTCCAAGTGTCCACTCTTCTTCGACTCTTGTCCATTCAGATAGATCTTTTAGAACTATCTCTCCCTTATTGTTAGTAATCATTAGATGTGAGTGTCCACTCTTCTTCAGCTCTTGTCCATTCAGATAGATCTTTTGGAACTATCTCTCCCTTATTGTTAGTAATCATTAGATGTGTCCATCCATATAATATTGAGTTTCATGCTTTTCTTCCCTATGCCTAAATAAAGACCCTCATCCTTGATTTCCAAGTAGGATAATTAGATCCATCCAATAGTGGTGGTTTGGTGATCGATGCACCCTCTCTTGTATCCATGTTCGTGAAACTAGGATCTACACTAACTTGCTACCAAGTTCTGAATCAGTGACCTCGCTTTGATACCAATTGAAAAACCATAGGGGGTAGTAGTTTAAAAAATTTTCCAATTTTACCATAGCCATCTTTAGCACAAATAAAAAAAATCAAAAACAAAATAACAGATCACACTAGAAATTTGATAATGCAATTCAGTAGACCTTGCCTATGCCTGCGGGGCCCTTACCTAACTTAATACTTTCACTAAAGTACAATAGATTTATCCAAGGATTTATTAAGCTGACTCCACTTAATCCTTAACACTATCTCTCAACCTCACTTCTCGTGAAAGAATTTTAGACCCAATAGTACGATTGCCTCGTACTAACCTCAATAGAAGATTTTTCTAAACAACTATCAATTAAAAGATAATTAACAAAAATAAATCAAGTGATCAATCAACTAAGAATAGAACAATAATACACTTGAGATAAAAAAGAAGAACAACTTTCTAAAAAGTTCAACTCCACTGAAATAAATCTGGAAGTCATTGCAACGACAATGGGAAAGTAGTCCACCCAAGAGCCACTCAACAAAAATAAACGTGTAGCTTAAGCAATACCCCACAAAATCACGCACACTATACACTTTAGTTGTTCACGTAATTCGATCTTCACATGGTCACATGAAAACTTCTAGCCAAAGAACCAATGCATGAAGAGAGAGACATAACTTCAGCTGTTGTTTTCAAAAATGTAGTTAACGCACACTACACCATTGATGGGCAATCCATCTGTTTATCATTTAGCCAATGCCTCAACAAAGTAAGAATAACCCTTCTAATAAAAGATCTGAGTTACGCAGATGTCAACACCACTTTAGCTATGTTTTAAAAAAAACACCCAATTAATACACCAACACACCATTAATGCAAACCACCTAGTTCCCAGCGACCCACACAATAAGATCAACATAGTAGTGATTTACGACCACACCACGAAGAAGAAAATGACCTACTAACTTACGTTTTTCCGTCAATGAACTAAGTCACATAGCAATGAAAAATTCTAGACCTAGAAAAGTTCAATCAACCACCCACACGTCACAATGAAAAATTCTAGACATAGAAACCTTGACTCACACCACCCACATATCACCTTACATTGCCCATATCTCTAGGGGCAACATGATCCATGTGAATCTTCTTTCAAAATAGAGTTGCACAACAACTCTCTCTTTGAGAATCCAATTCAAGTAAGACTTTTTAATTTATATTTTTAATCATTGTCTGAATATTCAATAACCAAAAATGCCAAAATTAAACAATGAGATATATAACATATATCTTAACATACGTGTTCAAACTTAAAGTTGAGAACGACCATTTTTTTCTTAAATCATTATTGTTTCATTCATTATTTTGTTGAGAATCCTTTTCTTCTCCTTTCTTCCATCTTCATTAAAGAAGTTCATATTATTTTATGCTTGAAGGTGGAAATTACAACTTTATTTTTTCAACTTTGGATTGGAACAACTTGTTTTGTTTATTTATTTATAATATATCCATTTATTAATTTCATCGGAAGAATGAAAGAGAGTTTCGAAGGAAGAATAAGGAAGAAGATGACACATTACAAACCTTACATATATGGCAGAAACTACCTTTTGATATTCATTTCACTCAATAGATATCATACTGGTAGTTAATATATGTCATAGATGTGTAATGGACAAAAAGTACTAATAGTTATAAAAAGTAAGTACTAATTACATTTTTTAACTGAAATACCATTCATGAGTACAAACTATACCTTATGTCAATACGAACTATACTAGTATTTTGTTTGTAAGATATATTATGTTAAAATATCATCATTCCTTACAAATAAGCAAGATATACACTTTTTAATGGGAAAATATTGACTAGATATAAAGAATACCCTGGCTCAGTACAAACTATACCAATATGTAATAAATTTAATAACACTGATATAAATAAAAGTTACCACCACACATTTGAAATTGGTAACAATTTCAAAGAAAATGGGAATATCATCACTGAATTTAAAACCATGCCTTACCTCAAATGCAAACTATTCTAATACTCTATATTTCAATACCACATTTAAGGTTTACAATAAATATTATCATTTTATAGATAAGCAAGACATACACTTTTAAATGGGAATATATTGACTAAATGGAAAGAATATTATATTCCAATACTAAGTATATTTAATACCATTATAAATGCATCTTAAGAGGGGGGAAAAAAAGAGGGTGTTGATGAGATGAGTAAGGAAGAGAAGCTCTTTTCTTCCTCCTACCTAGATTTTATGTATAGAAAATCTCCTAAATTTGCACCCTAATTCCTCACTCTACTGGTTTGTAATTCTTTCCTCTTCTCCTTACTATCTTCTACTCATCTAGTTCTTTTTTAATCCTTCTTCATCACTCATGTTCCTCAAAATAGGTTTGCTTTCCTCACTTTCGTCCTTAGGGATAGTCTAGTAATTTGACCAACTCTTTTAACTTTGCCTTTAGTGTCTACCTTTCCTTTTTGAATCCAATGCTTCCTTTAAACTCAAGCCTCAAATTGATAAATTTATTAGAAGAGCTTCATCTCACTAAACTATAAATCCACTCTTAAAGAAATTGGTTGCCCCAAATCTAGAGAGTCTTCTTTGATGGGAACCCTTACTTAGGAACTCAACACTTCCTCTTATGGTTCAAGGGAGGAAAACTTGGTCTCAATTAATTGAGAATAGCACCCTCAAATCCAAACTAGCTTACATATCTTTTTTCTCTTAACGAAGCCAAAAAATGGTCTCCCCCACCACTTAATTAAGGAATTGAAGCAAAGTGTTTTAAGTTGGGTGAGCTACTGGTTAGCTATTTTTTGGAGAAGAAAACCACATTCCATAAGTGAAAACTTAGGTTAAAGGAAAATGGACAACTTTTGGTTTGGATAAAATCCTTCTCAATTCTTCATCTTCACCTTCTTCTTAGAGGCAAATGCTACTAAAATCTTTAATCTTGACCTTGACATTACAATGGCAAGTTAATAATTTTGGAAAACTAGAAGCTAATAATGGAGCTTGACAAGAGCAAGCTTAAAATAATCCCAATTTGAGCTCATTTCCATCATATTCCTCTAGAATATTGGAGCACAATTGGATTAAGCTATTTGGTAATTTCAATTAGGAAACAATTTGTTTATAAACCAAAATGTAATTGTAATTAATAGAATTGGGTATATAAGGATTTTTAGTAAGGATGAAATTAACAAAACATTGCTTGAGGTGCTAAAACTCAAGAGATGGATGTGTCTAGGAATATGGTAGGGACTTCAATCTCAGTGACATACCAATAAAAACCACAAAATAACAGTAAATCTGAATGGAAACCAACAAATAAAGTATTTGAGAGAGGAGGACAAAATGAGCTAATGAGGAAAAGGAAAAGCAAAACCAAGACACCGGATAATCAAACAAGTTTGACCTTGCAAATATGAAAGCAAGCAAATCAACCAAAAGTGCATAATTTAGATAAAAGACCTCAAATTAATGAAGCCGATGGAATAAAGGTAACTTCCCACAAACTTGATAAGGTAAATCATATGAGTAAAAGAGGTATAAACTTGGCTGAAACTAATCACAATGGCAATGTGGGAAAAGTGTATGAGAATCAAAACATGAGGAACATATTAGGGCTAAATAACTTAATGAAGAGAGTATGAAGCCAATGGGTCAAGAAAATGGGAGTGGCCTTGACAACTTTAAGTTCTTTAACCCTAATATGTTCCTCGTGCTTTGATTCTCATACGCTTTTCCCATATTGCCATTGTGATTAGTTGTCCAAGAGGAGTAAAACCATATCCATAACTAAATGTCAGTCTTAGTAAGGAATGTAAGGGGCTTAAATAGCCCTAAAAAATAGCAAGTTATAGTTGAATACACCAGATCAATAAAGTTGCTTATATTTGTCCTTTTGGAAACTAAAATTAAGGAGAATAAATGTAGGTATTTTTGATTCATACCTAATAATCAAATCATGATTACCAACCATATATCTCACTAGAATGTAATGATTCTAGTAGCTAACAATCCTAACATATTAGAGGTCAGCTCACACAAATCTAATACGCAAGCTATCTTATATATCGATGACAATCAAACCCACACACCAATGGGTATGCATGGGCTTTATATAGCTGCTAATATTGTTTATCAAAGAAATTCACTTTGGTGGGATGCAAGTGATACAATTCAAGTCTTAATGACCTATGTTTGATCATAGGGGACTTTAACTATACACTATATAAATCTAAATTTAAAGGTAGAATTGATTTTAAAGCTCCCTATAAAGAGTTTCAATCTTGTTTCCAAAAAACTCAAGTTACTGACTTAGCATGTAAAGAAAACCACTTCACTTAGTACAACAAACAATAAGGAAATTGTTTTGTAATAAGCAAATTAGATAAGGAATTGGTTATTATAAGTGAATGATAAAGTTTAAGAATAGCAAAGCCATTAGGAGACTTTGATTATACACTGTATAAATCCAAATCCAAAGGTGGAATTGATTTTGAAGCTTCCTATAAAAAGTTTCAATCTTGTGTGCAAAAAATTAAAGTTGCCAACTTAGCATATTAAGAAAACCACTTCACTTGGTCCAAAAAGCAATAAAGAAAGTGGCTTCTAAGAAGGAAATTAAATAAAGTTTCAAAATAGTAGAGACATTTTCAATAGTGCATTAATCTATCATCATTGTCCAATTAAATTATATAACCTTACACATCCATTCAGGTTCTTCAATTTCTTAATTAAATATGATAGTTTCTAAGAAGTAGTAGAGCAAGGAATTAATACAAGTATAGAGCATCAACAATATAGATGTCTTAAAAAGCTTAAAATCTTCAAAGAAAAACTTAAGGAACTACAAAAAAGTATCTTAAGCAACAACAAACTAAAAATAAAAAAGATAAAGAGATTACTCGATACAGTTCAAATGAACTTATACAGAGAACTAAGAAATGAAATTTATAGAACTAAAGAAAGAAAAATCAAAAAAATTACATCAAAGCCCTAGACGCGTATTAGTCAATTACAAAACAGAAGTCTAGAATTATATGGATGCAAAAAAGGGGACATGTGAGCAAGCTTCTTCTTTAAAGTTATTCTTAAAAGGAGAAATACGAACAAGATATGTTACATTACTATTAAAAAGAGAGTAAGAATATGTTGGCGGGAAAGCATTAAGGTGATAGTTCTTCAAAGGCTCCTTGGGATCTAAAATAGTGTGTGAATCTTCAACTTAGGCCCTAAGATTATTTCTATAACTTGCTATTAATTATGAGTAAGCATAAGCATGGTGAAGAACTTTGTAGCAAGGGGTGTGGATAAAGCTCTTAAATATTTCAACTCTAACAAGGCCCTAGGCTTTAATGGGCTAACTACTTATTTTTTAAAGCAAACATGGCAATGGATTAATCATAAAATCCATGGTTCAATAATAGAAATCTTCAGTAGTGGAACAATGTTAAAAGAAATAAACCAAACTTTTATCTACTTAGTTTCTAGGTTATCAAATCCAAGCACATTGAGATATTTTAGACCAACCTCTTATTGTAACACTCCCTACAAGCTAGTTTTTAAGGTTTTGGTGTCTAGATTAAATCCTATATTGTATCCCTTCATTTGTTAAACATAAGGAGCATACATATAAGGATAGAACATTTTTTATAATATAATGATTGTGTAGGATCTGTTTAAAGGTTAATTAAGGAAAAGAACTAGTAAGTAATGTGCTTTAAAAATTGTCTTTAAGAAGGCATTTGACTTAGTTAGTGGGGAATTCCTACTCCACACTCTTGAAGTCTTTGGAATACTAATGAGATTCTTCAACTGGATAAAGAAATGTTTAACAATAATATCCTATAGTACCTTAGTCAATAGAGAAAAAAATCAGTGACTAAAGGGAAAAGAGGAGTTAGGCAAGGGGATCCACTATCCCCTTACCTATTCTTAATATGTATGGAAGTGTTACTTTGACTTCATGCCTCTAACGTTAGAAAGAACCATTCATTTAAGTTCCATAAGAAGTGTAGTAAGTAATAACTATACAATTTGACATTTACAAATGATTTATTAATGTTTTGCAAACCTGGTGCTTCCTTAGTCCTCATACTACTCAATTCCATCAAACAATTCAGTAGGCTATGAGGTATAGAGATGAACTTGTGGAAAAGTTTTCAAATAATTTCCAAGGATCAAAAAGCTATTAGAGAGAACTTGGCTTTGGTTACCAATATGAGAGTGATTCAACCACCTTTCACCCGCTTAGGAGCCCCAATCATTACAATGAGACCTTCCTATAAGGATTCTTTGAGCAAGTTGAAAAAAGAATCAATAAGTGCTATAAAAAATATTAAGTTATATAGAAAGAATCTAATTGATAAAATCAGTGTTGAACAACCTATACATCTATTGGATATCTCATCCAGTGCTTCATAGGAAGATGGCTAAAGATTTTGAATAGATGTTGAGGAAATTTTTATGGAATGGAATTTCTCACAAATCTTTTGGAGCTAAGTTTTCATAGGCTGAAGCGTGTAGATCAAAGGTGCAAAGCGGTCTAGTTATTAAGTCTATCCACATTTGAAACAAAATTATATAAGCACAAAGGATACGGAGATTTTTGACAAACAAGGAAAAGCTATGGGTTCAATGGATACACACTCGCAAACAATGCTTTTGGGAGGTGTAAAGTAACTAGAACTGCTCTTGGACATGGAATAACATGTTACAAATTAAAGGGAAACTAAGATTTGAATTCGAAAATATAGTAGGGAATAGAAGATCCATATAGATATGCTTTGATAATTAGAGTAATAAGGGATCACTTTACATGTTAGCTAAATTGTTTCACTTAAGATATATGTTAAAGCTAAATGCAAAAGTCAGTAAATTGATGCACACATAACAATAATGCATTATACTAAATAGTTTTGATTGGTTCTAAAGGGATTTTTTGTAATTATCAACCTAAACTAGGTATTAAGGATAAGGTGATATGGGCCAAACATTGCTCTAAACAATTCACTAACAAAATTGCATATAAATTTGTCAAATAGCTTGCTCACAAAGTTCCTTGGCACAAACTAGTGTGGTTCATAGGTAACAACTCAAAGAGTGCCTTCGTCACTTGGATGGCAATGACGAATAGACTTTCATCCATGGATAGAGTCAAAGCCTCAATTGTTATTAAGCCTCAATGAATTCTATACTAAACTAAACCAAATACTACACTAAACTAAATACAAGGGACCATCTATTTTCTAGTGCTCGTGTACCATAAGGCTTTAAGGTATGATCTAGAATGCATGTAACTTCATCATAGCTAATAAAGAATAAGGAGAAATAATCAAATAACCATGCATTAGCTCCATGCCAAAAGGCAACATCAAACTTCTCAAATTGGATTTGTGTACGGACATTTATGAAGTGTGGTAGGAAAGGAACATTTTCACAATAACAAATGGACATAACTAGCTTTCATACAAGAACATTGGAAAGGGTAAAGAAACATTTTATGTTATGCTTGGAGAAGGAAAAAATAACCAACACAGTGGCCACTAAATAGGAACTTAGCTAAATGTAGCTAGGAACATCATGATTGAAGATCCAAATAGCTAGGATGGTAGCTCCATTCGGTTGAAATGATTGTATGGACAATTGTAATAGCTTAAACTACTTTGGAACAATTGTTACGTTTTGGTGTTTGTGATATCCTTTATATGTGATACTTACTCTACTCCTTGTATATTTTATAAGACTTTGCACCTTTTTTAATACATTAATTTAATTTTTAGAAGAACTCTTATGATGCATGATCCTTAAGAATATCATCTCCTAGTAAAAACTATATGTCGACTTAATATAGATTGTACTAATACCTTATTTTTTAATATTACATTTAGGTAAAAAAAATTCACTCATTACAGATATATAAGACAAGTTTGATAGATAGCCAAATACCTTCATACTTTATTTTATTATAACTAATTTTTTAAATTAGGATAGAGAGAGGACTAGTTTATATGCCCTTCTCTATTAACATTAAATATTATACGTTCATCAAGTACTAAATTAACAATCAAGATTTAATATACTATTAAATTAAGATAACTATAATCCAAGTTTAATATAGACCTACAGAAAATATGGGCAACAACATCAGGCTATATTTCTTACGAATAGTTCTCTTTGTTCTCTTCCAATGGGGTTTTCCATATAGCTCAGAGGAAGAGAGAAGATTATTCAAGCAATGTCTACCTTTATATTATGCAAATTGAGATGAATCGGATCTCCATCCCCAACTTCAAACTTCCAAAAAATTCCAAACCCTTTAAGGAGCATACCTATATTAAAGGATCAAAAGGGGAGATTTACTTTCTGAGAGACGGTAGGAAACTTAGCCGTAAGAATTCAATTAAACATAATAAGAACAATAATTTTAGGAGGAAACACACTTTTACTAACTTTTCTTCTAACTTGATACGATTTGTTTCTTACCACTATCACTCTCAATTTCTAAAGTTTCCTTATATAGTCAAATGACAATACCACTAAAGTATAAATAGGACACAAGAGAGAGCCATAATACAATGAAATCTCACATACATGAAACATATTAATTAACATAGATTATCTAAATACATGAATCATCTGAATACATGAATTCTTTAAATTTAAGGATAGAAACTTCTAAATGAATGTATAATTAAACTCCTTCATGATTCATGTATGCTTGTGTCCATATAAGTCATGTTTAGTTTCCAACATCCCCCATAAACATGATTTTTTACGAACACCAAGTAAAGCTCTCATTCTATAAACACATTAACCTTGAGAGGCTTGGTGAAGATATCTGCAACTTGATCTTTTGTCTTCATATAATTCACATGGATCTCCCCTTTTAAAATTGAATCTCTACTAAAAAGAAATCTTGTATCAATATGCTAACTCCGATCATAGAACATTAGATTTTTTGATAAAGTAATAGTCGAATTATTATCAATATTGATCATTGTTGTTTCCCTTTGCATGATTCCCATTTCTTTCAATAAATTTCTCAATCATATTGCATGACAGGCACAATATGCCATAGTAAAATATTCCTTTCACAAGTAGAAGAGGTCACAATGGGTTGTTTTTTAGAATTCCATATAAAAGAATTATCACCCATAGAACACAAATCTAGTAGTGCTTTCATGATCATCAATATCTCCAGTTCAATCACTATCACAACAACCTTGAACTTTATAATCTTTACTAAGTGAATAGAAAAACCCATAGTCAAGTGTACCTTCGAGATAATAGAGAATTCTTTTAGGTACCTTTAAATGAACAATTGGGGATTCCATAAAACGACTAGCAAGTCCAACACCAAAGAGAATATCTAGCCTTGTACAAGTTAGATATCTTAAATTCCCAATCAAGCTTTTGAAATATGTTAGATTGATAGAATCACCTTCTTTATATTTTGATAACCTGACTCTAATCTCAACAGATATTACTACCAATTTTGAATCGATCATCTTTAACTTTGCAAGTACTTCTTTAGCATTTTTTTCCTAAGAAAGGAAAATAGCTTCCTCCATTTGCTCAATTTCCATGCCAAAATAATATGAAATTAACCCAATGTCTGTCATCTCGAATTCTTAAATCGTTAATTCCTTAAATTTTTTGAACATGCTTGGATTGTTTCCTACAAAAATCAAATCATCCATATACAAATAAATAAGCAAAATATCTCCATTTTTGTTTTTTAATAAATAGCATGTTCATATGGACACTTTACATGGACGTTCTTTTGGAAGTATTTGTCAATTATGCTAATCCATACTCTTAGAGCATGCTTTAATCTATATAAAACTTTTTTCAACTTTGAGACTTTGTCTTCTTGGCCTTTCACAATATAGCCAAGAGTTTGTTATATATAAACTTCCTCCTCCAAGTAGCCATTTAGAATATTGGACTTGAAATCCATCTGATAAATCCTCCATTTGTTTTAAGAAGCTAAAAAAAATCAATCTTATCGTCTCTAAGTAAGCAACAAGAACAAACAACCCTTTATAGTTTATACCTCGATGTTGACTGTAGCTTTTTGTAACTAATCTATCTCTCTTTGTATCTCTCCACTTCTTCTTTAGTAGTCTTGTTAGTTTTGAACACCTATTTGACTCCAATTGCTTTTTGGCCTTTTAGAAGAGCAGTAAATTCCCAAGTGTTGTTCTTGTTAGTTTCTTGAATTTCTTCGTTCATCGTTTTCACCCATCTTTTGGATATAATAGCTTTTGTAAAATCAACTGGTTCACTGTTTGCAAAGAGACAAAAGAAGGCGATATTATTTACTTCCTCAGTTTCATCATAAATCTTTCTCAAACTTTTCCAACCATGGGGTCTAATAGAAGGACTTCCTTTCAAAGATGATGAAGATGATTCAGTATGATTAGGAGATGGTGGAGTTATATGCTCCGGAGGTGCTTCATTCTTGTCTCAACAAAAGGAAAGAAAGCACAATATTTTTCTTATTCATTTCAATCCTATATGGCTTCTTTATCAAAAACAACATCCCTACTCGCAACAACTCTTTCAGTGCTTGGATTGTAGAGTTTGTAACCTTTCGACCTTGAATCATAAACTATAAAAAAAAAAAATCTCACTTTTATCGTTAAGCTTTGAACGCTTTTGATCCAACACATGAACATGAGCATGCGCAATGCTCCCAAAAATCTTTAGATTGGCAACACTAGGCTTCCATCTACTCCAAGCTTGTTAAAGATTCAAATTCAATAAACTCCTAGTAATAGTTTGATTAGAAAGGTATATTGCACGTTCTATAGCTTTAGCCTATAATTCTTTTGGCATCTTCTTGCTCTTCAACTTACTCTGTGCCATATTTAGGATGGACTTATTTTTCCTTTTGATAACACTATTTTGTTGTAATGTTTATGCAATTGTAAGAGGTGTTTGAATTCCATTTTCATCACAGAATTTATATTCTTTTGAAATAAATTCACATCCTCTATCATATCTTAAAGCTTTTATAAAATAACTTCTTTCTTTTTCAATAAAAGCTTTAATTTTTTCACATGTCCTAAACACCTCTGAATTTTCTTTTACAAAATAAACCAAATTTTTTATTAAAATCATCAATAAATAGTAGAAAATAATTATTATTGTCAAAAAAATTTTGATTGGTCCATAATGTTTTGTATGCACAAGCTCCAATGGATTCTTTGCTCTTAAAAAAGATTCTTTCGAAAAACTCTTTATTGGTTGTTTTGTAAAAATACACCCTTCATAAAACTAATTTGGGCGCTCAAAGTGTGGCAATTCATTTATCATGATCTTCTTTATGAACGATCTTAAGCCACCAAAATTCAAATGTCTAGGCCGTAAATGCAAAGCCCATGATGTATCTTTCAAGCAAGATTTTATATATTTAGCAACATCAGTTTGAATGTTTAACAAAAGCATTTGTTTTTTGTCATTGGTACTTCTATAATCAAGTTCTCATGTCGATCCGTAATTGAAAGACTACACTATAAGAAAACTAGTAATTAGCGATGGAAAATTAATGACGGAAACTAAACCATAGCAAATTATCGACAAAAAGACATGTTCTGTTTGTAAAATTATTGGGAAAATTTTCATTTTTTGATGAAAAAAATCCATTAGTAAATATGAATGAAAAATATCCCGACAAAATTTCTGACGGAATATAGGGACGGTAGAAAATTCCCTTCGGTAAAGAAGGTAGGAATGCTTTGCAGAATAAATAAGTTTTTAGTTTAGCGACGAAATATAGTTCCATTGGTAAGTTCCATTAGTAAATTTTAGAGGTAAACGTCATCTTTTGCCTCGGCTTCAACATTTTTAATAAAACAAAAATGACATCGTTTGGTTTAGTACCAAACCACGTCGTTTTTGTTTAACTTAAAACTACCACAGCCCCCTGCCCTTCCTCTATTTTCGTTTTTGTTTTCTTTCTTGCATTTGTCTTTTTCTCTCTCTTTCATCATCCTCGTCCTCATCATCGGACTGCTCGTCCTTGTTGTCCCACTATCCTCGACATCCTAGTGTCCTCATCTCTGTAGCTATTAATTAAAGATCCTCCTCCGTCTCTCATGCCACCACACGTCCTCGTCGTCCTCATTACATCTGCTTCAAGTACTGCTACTAAATGTTATACCTATAAATTTTTACTAGATTCTTGGCTCACCTTCTTTGATTTTGTAAGTTCACTCTATGTTTAACTTTGATATTGATGAAAGATTTTAAAAGAATTTGAAAAAATTAAATTAGGTTAAAATGAATTCGTATATAATCTAAAACATCATATTTCAACTTACTACACTTCACTTTCTTTGTCATGTATTTACGAAAAATTGGTTATGTCATATTTACACAATATAGGTATTTTTGGGCATAAAAAATAAAAGAGATAGTTTTATATTTTTTAATTGTGATATTTACTTAATAGTTTTTCACCACCTAACTTTGTGTATTTCTAGGAATCAAAGTGCACAATAGAAGTGTGGGGATGTAAGAGCGTGCTTAATAAGTTTTTTTGGAGTTAGATATATGAAAATTTCTAGATAGATAGAGGATTATGTTTATTAAATTATATGAGTTTAGTAAGTTTCGAGCCTTATCCTAACAGTTAATATTAAGATTTTAGGATTTGCTAGTAAATAATGGTCCCTCTTAGGCCCAATAATGTTAAATTAGACTTAAGGAATTACAAAGTGTTATCAAAGTCATGTCTATGGTTGAACATGGATCCAAGGGTACAATGACAAGAGAGTAGGTAGAATAAGTTAGTCATTACTATCATTTGATTTAATTAGTGGAAGTTGATTTTAGAATCACAATTTATTGTCTTATAAATGGCGAAAACAATAAAGCAAGTGGCTTATGCTTAAAGTATCAAGTAAAATCCCTTATACTTCTAAATGAACTACATATATTTCAAGTGATATAGTTTTATTCCTTTCACAAACTATCTTAAATTTAGTGTGGACTAGTTTGATTAACTTTTGCTTACATTTACGTCGATGAAACAAAAAGCAAGGTTCATGATTGGGATAAATGCAACAATATATCAATGAGATTGCTTGTGATATTCAATATCTTCACCATTATTTAAAACTTAGACTCATTCTCAGGGATATTAAAACTAGCAATGTTTAAGACTTTTGCTAGGCTACACGTTTTAGAGGAAATCAAACTAAAGAAAATACAAACAGAGTTAAGGACACCAAAACTAAATGAAAAAACTGACAAATTAATATTTTAGTCGCTATTATTATTATCATTATCAGATAAAATTTTAAGTTTGTAATATAATTTGATGGAATTTAAAACTTTAGGAATACTTTATAGTATTTATTAATTAAGTTATAGATTGATTTTTTAAAAACAGTGAAGGAATTATATTATCTATGATTTAAGCTTACATCAGTAGCAATTTATAATGATTAAACCATTAAAAAAGGGGACTAATAAACTAGCCACATAAGTTGAAAATAATATTTTAGGTTAAATACTATACTAAAAGAACTACAATTAGAATCTAGGACTCCCAAATGAAGATCAATTAGAATCTAAGAATATAGATAATAATTGATCTCCATTGGGAGATGACTACCTAATGAGCTTTGTTTGCCAATAGGATTTATATAATCCAAAAGATAATACTGGTTGCCATTACATACTTGTCCAAGGTTAGACCTTTATGAAGTTTATTATTCAGCTAAAAGCTTAAATTGGGGCGTAATCTTTTTGAATTTGATCAGTTTAGGACTTAAACTTATAAATTGCTCAACGAAGGTCTAAAATTTCACGAGTTTGCTCAATTTAAGGCTTTTTTAGACAGAAATTAAGAAGAGTCATGCACGCGCCGTTATAGACAAGTTAGCTAGTCTTTAAATGTCAGGTCAAAAACATGTGGATTTTTTATTATAAAAAAAAACATTTAAATTGTTGTGTAACTTGATGAGTGGAAGGCAAAAACAAAGGAAAAGTGAAAGAGAATAGCAGGCATATACCATGATGAACTATTGCATCCCGAGCTTTTATCTAATCCAGACAGTCATTTTTGAGCTAAATTCTCGTAATGTTATAAAAAAAATTTCATCTGTGAAATGGGAGAAAATGAAGAGGGATGGCTGAGAATAGGACACCCCGCCGTAGGTGTTGGCGGGGTGGAATATGTGGTGGCCATCCCGCCATTGTGCTTGGCGGGATGGAAAACGTGGCATACCATGTGGCCATCTTGCCATTATGGCTGGCGGCATGGGAGCTCTCTGCCAATTTAACCCACAAGCTAATTATATTTGTGATGTCATCATTATTCACTTCGGGGTTTTTGTTAAGGGTTTTTCTTACCAACCTCTTGCATAAAGTATACATATTCACTGAGCGAGGGTCACGTAAAAATCTCTCTCTCTCTCAAATCTCAAATCAGAAGCTTGTCTATGTTGTCTTAATAATAAAATGTGTGTTAGCCCCACCGTCCCAATAATTCTCTCTGTGTTTAGTTAGCCTTATAATTATAAAATTGTTTTAATGGTGTGTTGGACATCTTGGTCACAACTGTGATTAGGGCACCTACTTTCTCTAAAATCAACTTGATCCATTCCAACTAGGATGCATTTACTTGGATCAAAATCAGGAGTGCCTATGGCCGTATAAGTGGGTCAGTTAATAATGTCAAGTTGGAGTAGTTTAATCACTCTCCAACCAGAGGAATGTAAGTTAATTGTATCTGTTTAATTATTTTCTATCACTAATAAGAGAGAAACAAGACAGTTTGATTAGTGTACCCAAAACAATTAAACCAATGAAGTTGTTATATATATATATATATATATATATATATATAGTTCGCCAAGTGGATGAATCAAATATCAACTTGAAAATTGTAATTATGACATTTAAGCAACTATTAGATGGTCTGTTGAATTTGAGAGGTTCTATCGATGCATTATATTTGATGGGACTTGGGTCATTATATGCGATAAGAAGTTCTCTTCTATCCTTTTTCTTAAGGAGATTTTTAACTTGCAGAGGGCTGTAAGCTCTCTGCCCATTCCCCCACTAACAGTGGCGGGGTGGCCTTTAATTTGCAGAGAGCTGTCAGTTCTCTACCCATCCCGCCACTGACAGTGGCGGGGTGGCCCCATCCCGCCAGCCACAATGGCAGGATGGCCACTTGGTATGCCATGTTTTCCATCCCGCCAAGCACAATGGCGGGATGGCCACCACGTATTCCACCCCGCCAACACCTACGGTGGGGTGTCCTATTCTCAGCCATCCCTCTTCATTTTCTCCCATTTCACAGATGAAAATTTTTTTATAACATTACGAGAATTTAGCCTCATTTTTGTGATTTCACTGGCGTTCGCATTCACTACATGGTATGCCATGCAGTATAATCATAATCCCACGATTCTAAACTTCCTATGGCCTCCTTCATGAAGCTTGATTTTCCTTTCATTTTATTACATGGTTTTGGAGCTTCTGTTTTCTCATAGAGTAGAGTTATGAAGCCTTTGGCTCAACTTACTACTTCCCAAGTTACTTTCAACAGGCCAACCTTTGGATTGACATCTAGGGATTTATCTTTTGCGAATTCCCTACCTTTTAAATATTAATTAATTCTACTCCATGATTGTCAGATAAGGATGGAAATCGAAAAATTTGGCCTAGCAGTTATAAGAAATGCTTGGTTTGACCCTAATCAAGTTACAGAATGTACCATAACTGGTTATACAAAAGTGATCTCTCTTATACTTTAATGATTTGATTAGCTTCCATAAAGTCTTATGTAAGCAATAATCAGTATTTGTTATCGTTGGAAAATAAACGCAAGATCGAATCTAAGTGCAACGGAATGAATTTAAATTTTTCCACATAATCAACTTTAACAGACTTTAATTGGAAAGATAAAACAAGAAATTAACATAGTCATACTAACCTATTTTGATTTTGTGTTGTAATTTTTCCTTTCATCATAAATCCGTCAAATCCATGAGTCGTTCAATCATTCGACCTCTAATGGTATCCATAGATCTTTTCAAAGAAAACTCAAATCAAATTTAAGAGGAAAAAAATGTAAGAAGTGCTAGCTCCAATTTATTTTTATTTTTCCTTTTATGAGAAATCATATTTTTCATGTCCTTGGATTTTATCAAAACTACAATTAAAGTCAAACTTTATTCATAATTACGAGTTAGTCCTTATAAGATCAAATATCACATATTGATTCTTAAAGTTTCTAAAACTTCTCAATTAAGTCCAACTTAATTCAAATTTCAATATCTCCTTTATAGATCTTTTATGTGTGACCCATTAAGTTCTTAATATGTAGGTAATGATTACAAATCATAACTCTAATTTATAATTAGAATTAGATAAATTAAAACTCCTTTTAATTTATCTTTAATTCCCTAATTAAACAATTTATAACTACAGATCATGATTGACGTCTAGCAACATGTCATGACCATCCAAATATTAGGAATGTCAAATTAGTTTGACTTAACCTTTCTATGCATGGTTAAAATGTATAAATTAATCCTTTTGTCATCTAATGTTCCAATTGGACTTAGAGTATGGAGTTCGTGTCTACTCTAAATAATCCAATCATGTTCGTTCTTACAAATTAGTAAATGATTTATAATTGATATTTGAAAACAACTTTTCAAAATTTTAATTTACTCTGTCCATAGGTTCCCAAAATCGTTACTAATAAAAAACAGCAGAACATTCTTCCTAATTACTTTAGGACAACGAATTCTTTATTGATTTACTTAACTATCTCTATATAGTTCTTACTGTATCCAATAACTACCGAATTGAACTACTCCAAGAGTAGAACATAAGTAGCATCAAAACATAGTAATTCCTACATGAGATAACTTTGGAGATCTCAAGTATAAGGATCAATTATACAACCATCATAATGAGATAATCCACAGACGCACAAGTAATGTTCTATTCGGGATTCTCATAATCGGTTCAGTACAATGAACTTATTCTCTAATAAGCACCTACATGTTTGTTTAAGTATCTCCACACTTTAATCTATGAGATCAATTATTTTCTTCATAAGAAAGAAACAAATATATGCTAGTCTAACTGTTTCATCAATACCCCATCTTGATAAAACTATGACTAGGAACATTTTAGGAATAATATAACAAATGCAATTTGAATCTCATAATTATAATCGCATTATAATTTCTAATTGCATAATAATTATTCCGTGGATTTTATCTTTATGATTAATAATTAACAAATTTACAAAGATAAAGAATGCCTTTTATTGAATAAAATATTGTCATACAAATAAATTTACAACCAACATAAATTGGCTACAAGGGCATAAACCAATAGTTACTTACGTGAACATTATTAGTTAAAAATTTAGCCATTAAGGGTTAGAGGCTAGGACAAGGCTCTTGCAGAATTCACTACAGCAACACTTACGAATGTGGATGCTTTATCAAAGTCACCTCTATCAAAAAGACTTCGTGAAATTTCATATCCTGGTAATTATAGCGAGCCTACTACTCTTTCCTAATATTTGTCTTTTTGTTTTTGCTCTCATCTTTCCTGCTTCATCCTTCAGATGCTACAATCGTAAATGCCAAGTGTCAATTCACGTTTTAAGCCATAGCTAGGGTAATTTGGACAACTAGCATACCTTAGGTATGGACATGATGTTTTGATGATTTGGATAGAAGTATGAGTATACACCTTTGCTATATATCTTTCGATGTGGAGAGTGCAGGACCTTTTGGTCAAGCTTTCATATGATTGATTATCTGGTTTACTGTGGCACTCTAGCTTTAAAGCGATGAATCCTCTTGCACCAGAACAGAATATGCTACATTTATTAAGATTAATATGTTAAATGCAATGTTAATCTTTGTCTTTTAAATGATAAAATCACAGTTCTCATTGTCACCTGTGATACTGATAGAAATATTCCATCTTGGAATGCGAAGAGACTTACACAAGCATTACCCAGTTCTCACCTTGAAGTAATTAAGGATTGTGGTCATTTACCCCTTGAAGAAAAAATGAAAGAATTTGTATCAGTTGTTGAGGAATTTCTGCAAAGAGCTTTTGGTGGTTCGGAGGAGCTATGTGTGCCAACGGTGGTTTGACCAAGTGCAGCAAATGGTATTAGTCTGCTAGCAGTGGTTTAAAACATGTACATAATATTGATCAGCATCATCTCTAGATACATGATCTATAAAAGGTAAAGTGTTATATACTTATAAGTGACATAGCCAATAAGGTCAAATTATATTGATTAAATTGTTAGACCATGTCACGGACTTGGTATAGTATTATATTATAGATCAAGGAGTTATTTTATTTCAACAATTTGCATTACTTTTGTTTCAGTTAAGCTGTTAGAATCCTATTTCTTAGAGACATGATCTATGTAATCTATGGAGAAACAAAGTTAGAAGAATATCGAGATATAATGAAGGAGGGCGGCGAATGTTCTCACACAAGATGAGTTTCTCAAATATTTTGATGATGATCCACCGAATGCTTTACCTGAGATTGTCTTGTCTTGGTGAACTTGTACGCGGGTCATGTACAATGGAATAAATCGAAGTTAAAACTTCTTCGCCAACCTTAAACTGTTTCTTTTAAAAAACAATTTAACCTATAGTTTAAGCTTCGCTTTAAGCGATTCCATTGGTATCTTTTTCCTTTTACATTATTTACAAATAAGCGTACGACCCATATTACAACGTTGGCTACAACCAATATGGTATCCTGTACTAATCCCTACCCGATTCTTAAGGTCCCCAGTTACATCATCTAAATGAGAAGGCTACTATTGGACATTCTTTCTTTCATTTTTTTAAAATAACTGTAATAAATAAGAAAAAGGAAAATATGACCAGGTTGCTCCAAGCATTGGCTACCACTATATGAGCTATCAACAATATTTACATTTTCCTATAAGAGACAAGAAATCTGACTTCATAATCTTTACCCGTGGCTTGATAGTGATGCTGTCAAAGAGCTTTGCCTGTTCAACGTGTATGTGGTTCCTTGTTTTAAGAGCATGCAAATTGAAAAACTAGTATCTTGATATTTATATGGAGTTACGTAAGTTTTTAAAAGAATTTCCCTCAATATAATTCGATGAAGTTTTGAGAGCGATTTAAATGTGGTGAAGGTACTCTGGTCATTGAAGTAGTTGTTTCAATCATTAAGATCTTTTAGTTCCTTGATGATTTCCAAGCACGTGTCAGTATGGAATGCTGAAGGTTGATTATGGTGTAAATATGAAAGAAATGTCTGACCATAATGTTTTGTGTTGATTGAATAAAATTATTAGTAATATTAATACCTGTTTATTATTGAGCAATAAGATACTTATGTGCAGTTATTTGACATCGTTTTGTTTTCCTACATATAGTGCACCATGCAAACCCAGAAATAAGACAGATAATCAATATTTTTAATGGCGGAGAAACACGAAACTAAAACCTAGATATGATGCAGTGATGATGCTACTTGATCAGGAAGCAGCAATGGTTCTAGAGGGAAGCGATGTTGATGAATGATAGCGACATCTTCCTCTCCGACAACAGTGTCTCACCCTCTTAGACAGCGTCTCCTTGTCTCACCCTCTCCAGCGTCAATGAGCACTGGTGAATGGTAAAGGCAGAAACATTTTTTTACACACCTGTAGGCTTGCAACAACCGCCGAATGGATCATCTGTATCAAAAACAACTAACTGAAAAGCAAAAGAACTAATGGATGGGGCAGGTACAGTAATATTTTTGAGTTTGACAACTAACTGAAAAGCAAAAGTAAATGTTTTTATTTATTTATTTAAAAATTCACATGTTTTTGATCTGACATTTAAAGACTAACTAACTTGTGTGTAACGGTGCGTGTATGATACTTCTTAATTTCTGTCTAAAAAAAGCCTTAAATTGAACAAACTCGTGAAAATTTAGAACTTTGTTGAACAATTTACAAGTTTAAGTCCTAAATTGATCAAATTTAAAAAGATTAGGCCCCAAGCTGAGCATTTAGCCTTTATTATTCTCTCTAAATAGCATAATTGGGACATATGACAAGCAAATTTGAAGATATAAGCATATCACTTCGTATTTTTGTAGTTTTAGTAGCTCAATTCACAATAAATAAATAAATATATTAAATGATGGATTTCTATCTAGATAACTTAAGAGTAGGGGTATTAGGAAAAGAGATAAGCATTAGTTTTAGGAACCAATTAACACAATAAGGATAATGTTATCTATATTCCATAGCACCTATCTTTTTTCTTTTTTTTTTGGAAGCCTTTGCCTCACTACCAACCAACTAATAAATAAAGACTTAGGGGATAGAGTTTTAGACCAACAAAGACGAAACTATGGAACTTTAAAGGAAAAAGGCATAAATAATTCATAGCAAGAGGTTAATGGTTACTTAATTATACTGATGTCACTTAAGAAAAAGAAACTTTTTAGTAAAAGAGTATCCGTATCCAATTTCTACAACCACTAACCATTTTTTTAATATTTTATCTATAACTTCTATTTAAAATATTATATTGTAGTGATTTATGAGATTATACAAAAATAAGAGAATTATATATAATTCATAAGCAGATATTAGAATTATTAGTCAATCATTTTATTTTGTATGTAAACTAATGTTATGCATCTGGAAACATTGACTGACTAGTGTCTCATATTAGACAAATAATATGTTTAAGAAAATTTTAAAATTAGCTTTTAACAATAATAGTCGTCATTTTTATGAGAATGAAGGTGATTCTTATGGAATACGTTAGTATTCATTGAATTTGGATAATGGTTAAAAAAATGGATTAAGGTACCTTTTGTATAAGTTGGTGATATATACAAATTAGAGCATTCTAAATTTATTGCTATTATTTGTGCATAACAAAAGTTGTATTGATTGAAGATTAATTTTTTGCATTTCATTTTTAGGTAAATTGGTGAAGAAACATAATTCATAATATTTAATAAAGTTTAGGTTTTTATTAAATGCTTAACTTCTACCACTTGTTTTCCTTAGACAATTTGGTTAACAAGATCCTTTGGTCAGAAAAGAAAAGAAAAATGAATAGCAAACCTTTGTTATATTCGGCTAGTTGAAAAGAACGAAAAAATGAGACATTCTCATTTTCTATATTCGACGATTTTGAGAGCTTGGAGAGAATAACACTTCACGTACATTTAGCATCAAAAGCTAAAAGATGAATTGTTTTCTTACCACACCAGCACCTGGACTGTTTGGGAGAGAGTGAACAAGAGCAAAATAATGCACCACCCATTCTTTTATCATAAGAAGCATGACCGAATGTATTTAGGAGAGTGGACAGCTAAAACGTTAATGGAAAGCTCCAAAACATGCACCCCTCCATTTACTCACGTTTATTTAGCATCAAATGCTAAAAAAATTCTCTCCATACAACTGCAGCACTTGGACGTTTGGGAGAGAGTGAAGGGAGACAACACACACTTCCATTCATTTGTCAAGAATGCATAAGAACCGTCACTCAACACCCACCTTCATTCATTTCAGGAATGTTAAGAAAGTTGTACGTTACATGCTCAGATTCATTCATGTAGAATGCTAAAAGAGCTGCACATTATTCTACTTTAAAATAAGTTATTAAACCATTTAATGATGATGAAACATGACCGAATTCTATAGAATTCAGTTTTGCTCTTTTTTAATATTTTGTTTCATTTTAATTAATCTAATTAATCAAACAAAAAAGCCCAATATTAAATGTTCCTTTACGCTTATAATTAACAATTAATTAATGTAAGCCCAACGTTTAATTATAAGTTTAAGACCTAATTTAATTAACTCTTAATTAAATTGGTCCGGTCTTGTTGGCCCGAATCGAATTTGTCCATTTCTCTCTAAACTGTCTCATTTTCTTTCTGATAACCTCCATTTATTTCTCTTACTTTCCTTGATAACCTTCATTGAAGCTAAGTGGGGAATCTAATTAGACTTAAATAATTCAAGCTCTAATAAGTTCAGAATTAATTTAATCTCATTAGAATTAATTCCGACTTATTAACCAAATGTCACTCCACTAAAGCCAATTGGTTGAACTCTTGAATTACTTAAAATTATGAGAAAATGTGTTTCAAATTATTAATCCAATGTCCAATCGCAAACTCTATTATGAACCATATTATAGTCATCTGCACAATAAAGGATAAAATTACTGTTTTACCCTTACATTGGTCTTTCCTTATAGATCTCCCGTTTCACTCTACATGGTGATTAACATATAAGATCTAATCTTGTTGTTAATACTCGATGGGTAGCTAGTCCATCAAACTACTAGCACCAGTTTAATCACCAATCTCCGTAAACATTTAGAAGTGAAGATATCACTATAAACTCTTTATTTTATTAAATGTTCTCTGATGCATGTTTTAATTAATAATTCCAACATACGGACACTAGATTGATACCCTGTAAAAATCCATTCTGATCATATCAAGAATTATAACGAAACACAAATGAGTTTAAGTAAACTCATTTACTTACACAGAGATAAATCGCAACACTACAATGGAAACTATAATCAAGCAACCAATATGGTTATTCGACTGTGAATCAACTAATTTAGATTCTAATAATATATGTTTCTCATACATCTCCATGTATATTATATTACTTACAAAGGGACCTTGGTACTTTATGACTAGTTATATTATGCTCATACAAATAAAACCAAACTCTTTTGTTTTATTAATCATAAATATTTTCATTACAATATTGTAACTGGAAGAAAATTAAGTTATATGTAAATACACTAGCTTTCTAGAGCATTATATTTACATAACCTTAACATATAGCTACCTCAAAATTTAATTGTGGATGCATTTTAACAATTGGGTGCTTCATATGTATGCTATGTGTGTTAAATGATTGAATTATGTTGTTTGTATGACTTGAGGCTCTAAAAAGATTATTTCTATGTATGTGTGTGACATATTGTGATAACTATGGTTAGTTAGGGTGAATAAGTGGACATCATAATTATTTGGTGCTAGATAAAGGGAAGTACCAATCCATTAACCGGGGTGAATTCATTAATGATAAATTATGGTAGGTACCATTACATTGGTCAAGATAAATTAGCTAGCACTACCTTGAGTAGGTATAATATGTTATATATTTTTTATTATGATTTTCATCTAGTTGATATGTATTATTTAATATTATGAGTGCATAGTGAAAATATGAAGACTTAAATAGGTCTTTTGAATATGGTTTTGTAGAGATTTTTAAATAGAGAGTGAATATTCTTTAAATTATTTTTATCAAGTTCTATAAGTTTACCAAGTTGTGAACTTTTAATTTGATATTAAAATTTGAATAATTTTCTTTTTCCATTGAATGAAATTTGTCATAGACCTAATCAATCTTGTTGAGTTAGATGGTAAAGTTATGGTGGCTCTAAGTGTCGAAATTCTCTAACAAGGAGCTAGAAGCTAGGAAGCATCACTAATTGGATTTTTCTTGAAAAATCCCTTTTCTAGCTATCCAATCATGGGCTCTGATAGGTGTGATTTGCATCATGTGCTAGGGTTTAAATTGTCATGTATTAAGTGTTAAATTGAGTGTTTAGTGTGCATTTAGGTTAGAATTTTGTTATTTTATGCGTTTAAGTGTTTTTATGGGTTAGTTTAAGTCTTTGAGCTTAAATGTTATGTTTTTGAGCTAACTTGACGTGTTTGTTAGTGTTTTAGGGCTAACATTGAAGAATGGAGAAGTTTCAAAGATTTTCGAGCCAAAACCATGGCCCACGATTGTGACAAAGACTTCGGTCACAGGCCATGATCATGACATTTGGGCCACAATCATGATAGAGAGGTTAGATTCTGGCCACGATCATGGTAGGTAGGGCCATGATCGTGGCTTGTGTTGGGAAGACACGCAAACAAGAGAAAAATTTAGGTTTCGATTGATTTTTTGGACCATTTTGAGCCCAAAAAACCCTAAGATTGTCAAGATATTTAAGGAATATAAAGAATATAAGAAGTAGCTTTTTGCATCAGCCACAATCACGAACCCTAGAGAGAGCTTTATCGAGAGATTGAGGAAAGAAACAAAGGAAGAGAGACACGGAGAGGAAGCTTGAAGCGAAGTACTTCCTGGAACAGGGGGTTTCCCATCCTTGTTGCCTCCACCATTCCATTCCAATCATATTTTCTGAATTATTTTCAATTTTATTGATGTATAGAATTGAGATAATTGTTGAGAATAGGATTTGATGAATGCTGATTTATATCTAAACTCAACTTCGGGAATTTTATCCTTGATATTAATAAAATTTGATTTATTATGCTTTTATTGAATTATTTCTGATTCAGTTTCTATTCTTAATAATTCGATAATAAACTGAGACGGTGAACTGAGTGAAAATCATTAAATTGCACTGACGAGAGTTAGGTAGTTTAATAGGTTAAGAATTGAATCAAACAAGTAAAATTGTGTAACGAGAGATGGTGCATAGGTTTCTGGTAAGATATTAGACAAATTCATAACTAATTTAGGTTTTGGGTAAATTGTGAATCAAGAGGTTGCAATTTCATAATTTAATTGGGGTTTAGTAATTAAGGTTAAAGATTATAGCTCGAGAGAGAGTAATCCACCTTAGGACCGTCTAAACCTAATCATTCAATAATTTCATAATTAAGTAGGTTTCATTAAGGTCAGATTGAATTCCCCTTTCTCTTAGTTGGTAGCTCCTAAGTTGATTCTTGATTTGGTTGTGCAAATTGCTATCTTGTTTATATTTTCTGAATTTGATTATTGAGATTGGTTTTGTAATTGAATAATTTTCTATTTATTCTTGTTTAATTGAATTGTTGAAATTTAAGTTTAGCCTTAGATTTTAGGATTCGATTAGTCTGCCTTATGGATCCGACATCTTAGGTATTACGCGAATGACCCGTACGCTTGCGGTATTATTAAGGTTAAAAATATTAAAACTTATAATATAGGAAGTTGTGATTAAGTTTTTTGCGCCGTTGTCGGGGAGGTGATAGTTTAGCTCTATTATTTAAGCCATTAGTTAGTTTAGTTTTTAATTTTTGTCTTTATTCTTTCATTTTATTTCAGAAATCATGCCCTTGCATGAACATAAGAGTCACGAGAGGTTTTAGCCATGTAGGAAAAACATTAGATTTGGATATCACATGATTAGAATGAACCCTTAGGAAAGCTCGGCAAGAAGAAGAAGAAGAGATCGAGAAATCAACAATGGTCAAGGAGTTTCAAAACAATATGGATCATGGAGCGAACTAAGGACGGCAACAAAGGACCCTGATGGACTTTATGAGACTAGGGTTTCAATGTGGCGAACCAAAGAGTGGCTAGGCCGCCTATTCAAGTGGCCTCATTTGAGATTAAACCAGCACTCCTCAATATGCTTCAGTAGAATGTGCAGTTTTATAGATTAGCAAACAAGGACCCGAACACACACATAATTCATTTCCTTAAGATCTGTCATACTTTTCGGTATCATTAGATGTTAGAAAATGTAGTCAAATTTTGGTTGTTTCCCTTCACCTTAGAGGCATGGCGAAGGCTTGGTACCATTCACTTAGCCCAGGCAACATCACGACATGGGATCAACCTGTGTGTGCCTTCTTGGATATGTATTTTCCATTGATAAAGACCACCAAGATTATTAAGGAAATCACAATTTTCTAGAGTGATGGGGCATCAATCTATGAAGCGTGGGAGAGATATAAGGATCTGCAAAGTAAGTGCCCACGCCACAACCTACCTAAGGAATTCCTATTACAAACTTTTTACAATGGAGTCAACCCACCGATGAAAGGCACAATCGATGCAGCTTTAGGAGGATCACTAATGCAAAAAACTATTGATGAAATGGAGGAGATGATTGAGGAGATGGCAAGCAACAACTGCTTGTGGATGAACGAGTGGGGGAGGCAACTTGTTACCTTGAGAGAGCAAAAAGGAGTCATTGCAATTGATCAAATGACTGAAATGCAAACAAAGATCGATAACTTGATGCGACAGCTTAACAACATAAAGGAGTCATCCTCAACCCAGTGAAGGTCGTACAACTGAAGTGTGAGCTCTCTCGAAAAATGGATCATGATACTGTAGACTACTATTTGATGAAGGAAGACAATCAGGAGCAAGTGAAGTATATAGGAGCAAAGTATAGATGAGGAGAGGGTAATAATCCCTAATCCAACACTTTCAACCTTAGTGGAAGAACCATCCTAACTTCTTCTGGACAAACAATGTGGAAGGACAGTTCAGGTCACAAGGAAAATTGAGCTTTCAGCAAGATAAAGCAAGCTTGATGGAATCAAAGTTGGATAAGATTAGAGGCATGGAGGATGTGCATAAGATGCTTAAAAGCAATTTTGAGTAAGTAATGAAGAATCATGCCTTATTAATACACAATCTAGAAGTCCAAGTTGGCCAATTAGTAGAGGCAATGTCTACTGGAAATGTAGGAACCCTTCTGAGCAACATCGAGATTAATCCGAAAGAACAGATCATATAAGGATAATAAGGTGAAGGAAGAAGTAGATGAATGAGAAAGTCAGGTGGTTAAAGAAAACCTTCCAAGTGAGCCTGTGATTGAGTCAATTAAGGCAACTTGACATGTATTTCCATTCCCTATTATGGTGCAGTAGGAGTTATATGTAAAAAAGGCAGTAAGCAATTTACAAGAAATTGGACAAAACAAGGTCTAGGAAGTGATGAAATAATTACAGACAGAGCTCAAATTAAAGGAATCCATCAAGAAGAAGGTTAAGGAGTGAATATAAGAAGAAAATCCAAACATTGCACAGAAGAAAGAGGACCTAGGGGACTTTTTCATCCCTTGTAGTATCAATAGAATCATCATAGACAAGACATTCGTAGATTTGGGAGCGAGTATAAACATGATGCTCTATACCTTTAGTTTGAAGTTGTGGTTAAGAGAAGGGTGCATCAACCGAAGGGGATTATAAAGGACGTGCAACTAAAAGTTAATAAGTATACCTTTCCCACAGACTTCTACATATTGGATATTGGAGAAGATATGGAAACCCCGATAGTTCTTAGACGACCATTCTTAGCCACTGCGCGTTCAATCATTGACATTGATGGGGCAAAATTAACTCTGAGGATTGGAAAGGAGCAATTAACCTTCAAGGTGTCTAAGAAAGATTACGAATCTCCTTTACCTCCAGCAAATATCAAGGAACCCAAACCTCGAGGAGAATGGGAGGATATCGAGGATCCTGAAAATGCATTTAAGAAGAAGCGCTCGCGAAGAAGAAGACGAGGAAAAGAGAATTGTAAGGAATGTTGGCACTATAATGTGGTAACTAAAGTGCAGACTTTGAGATTAATGATTACATTACTATTGCAACCTGTATTTGAACCAATGTGAGCTTAAAGGAACGTCAAGCTATCGATGTTAAAAGAAGCATTGTATGGGAGGCAACCAGTGGAAAATTATTACCTTTGATTGTTTTTATTAGAATGTTTGAATTCCATAGTTAGGACTATTTTTGTTTTTGAATAAAATTAAGAAGGAATAAGATTTCGAAATAAAGTAGATGATTTCTTAATCAAGTAAAAGAGAGGTGAAAAGGGCCACAAAAGAATTAAGAAGTGAAATTGACAAGATTGGGAAAAGAACAAAGGAAGAAAAATCAAGAATTGGTGGAAAACTGCAAGCCACGATCATGGCCTGTGTCTGGGGATGCATTTTAAAAAGAAAATTTTTATCATTTTACCCTTTCAACCACCGATATATATATTCAGTTCTGACTTCACTTTTCCATTCAGTTTCATTTTCACTTTATCTTTCTAAACTTCAAGCCTACAAAAGCTCTCACATCTCTCTATAAATTTTCAACCCTCTAAATTTTCTTCCAAATTCTACTCAATTTTAAAGAAATATGTGGCATATTGAGCAATCCGCCAAAAGGAAGCAATCAGGACGAAATTAAGTTGTGGGGCGTGGGAGAAGAAACTGAGTAGCAGACTTTAGTGTCCCCTTCTAGATCTACACAGAGGAGGTTTACAATCTTTGAATGCTAGATAAATAATAGTTCCCAAATACTTTGATTTTGAAACACTAGATAGGCTAGAGCTACGTGAGAGAGTAAAAAATTATTTGAAAGAATCTAGTGGGCTCAATTTATACGATTCCAATTTTTTGTCTATCAGGAGCTCACTTTGGAATTTTTCACTTCACTGACTTATGACCATCAAACCCCAAGGAATTACGGTTTAGGTTGAGAGGAAGAGCCTTTGAATTGATTGTAGAAATTATATGCGATATGTGTGGATTTCCCAAATCCTCCATCATCGATCAACATGATGATTTTTATCCCTCTTGATATCGGAATGAACTCATTAGAATCGAGCAATTTCATGCCAACAATGCTTATAATAACATAATAAGGTCCCACAAACACTTGTTGCTGGACAAATTCATGAGTCAGTTGGCTTTTGACAAAATAGAAACCAACAAGTGTTCTACAAAGGAACTATTTATGTTATGGTGCATGGACTACAATATTCTAGTGTGCATATCCACACATGTGTTAAATGCTATTGTTGCGACTTTACATAAAAAGAGCAACAATTTAGGAATGGGTGCATAGTTTCTGCCATAGCTAAATATTATGGCATGGACCGTAGTGGGTTAACGATCCACCTCCCTGACTTCCTACTCCATCACCACTTACTGAGGGTTAAAATCCTTTATTCCCATAACATGGAACTAAGGGAAATCAACAAGAAGACACATGTTAAGATTAGGACCAATCAGGCAAGCTCGAGTTCAACGCCACATAGGCAGGCAAAAGAGGACTCAACCAGTGAAGAGTCTGAGGAAGAAGAAGAGGAAGAACAAAGCTGGAAGAAATTTTTAGATGCAATCTTCAACACCAACAAGACACTTGCAGCGAACACCAAAATGATGATGGAAATGGCACAGACACAACGACATCAAAGTTGGGATATCCGATGAATCCATCGGTATTTCGAGTCTCAGGACGTTCAATTGCCGCCTCCGATACCATCTCCACCTCCATCTCCTTGAAATTTTGTGTAACCTATTTTTCTTTTCCAAATTAGTCTTTTGTTTTTATTTTTATGTTTATTTCTATTTTATTTTCTATTTACTTTAATTTCTTTCTTTTCTTGTCTTTTGTGTGCTTGTTTGTTCCATTCTCACATTAACGACAATATGTTGTTCAAATGTGGGAAGGATATATGCTTTGCTTTTGAATGTGATTTTGCATATTGTACGATGGTGTTAGGTTGAATTTTGTGAATTATGTCAATATGTCAATGGCTTAGGGAGATTGAAATTTATTTAATTTGAACATAGTCTATTAGGTTGCGCATAATCTTAAGCTCAAAAAATTAGTGAATTGGGGGGTTTTTGGATGAATATATAGCTTAATTAGGTTTTAGTGTAAGCTTAGCGCACCCTTTAAATTACCGTATTCATTCACAATTTGAGGCCTTTCAACTTAAGTAGCTTTACTAGTATTTTTCATCGAAAACAGTAGCTTAAAAAACAAAGTAGGTAATAAAATAATAATAATAATAAATGTGTTTATTAATAACAACACTTGGATCTTGATTAATTTGCATATTTAGTTCAAAGCCTCTAAACACAGATTTTGCATGCTAATGGTTTGATATAACTTGAATGATTGTGTTTAAGGTTAAATTTATTTCAAGAAGTTGAATCCATTGCCTCATTGTTGCATCGTGTGTCGTGTGTTTGTTGTTTTGTTTGCTTAAAGACAAGCAAACGTTTAAGTGTGAGGATGTTGATAGGTGTGATTTGCATCATGTGTTAGGGTTTAAATTGTTATATAGTAAGTGTTAAATTGAGTGTTTAATGTGTATTTAGGTTAGAATTTTGTTAATTTATGTGTTTAAGTGTTTTTAATAGTATAAGTCTTTGAGTTTAAATGTTATGTTTTTGAGGTACCTTGATATGTTTGTTAGTTTTTCAAGGCCAACATCAAAGAGTAGAGGAGTTTCGAAAACTTTCGGGCCAAAACCATGACCCACGATAGTGCCAGAGACTTCTGTCACAGGTCACGATTGAGATAGAGACTTCTATCACAAGTCATGAATGTGATGGAGAGGTTCAGGCCACGATCGTTGCCTGCATCGAGTAGACATTCAAATAAGAGAAAAAATCAAGTTTCAGGGGATTTTTTGGACCGTTTCAACCTTTAAAAAATCCTAAGATTACTAAGGTATTTAATGAACATAAATAATAGATGATGTAGGTTTTTGCATCAGCAACAATCCCAAACCCTAGAGAGACCTTTATCGAGAGATTGAGGAAGAAACAAAGGAAGAGAGACATGGAGAAGAAGCTTGACACGAAGTACTTCTCGAAATAGGAGGTATCCCGCCATCGCTGCCTCCATCATTTTGTTCCAATCGTATTTTTTGATTTACTTTCAATTTTATTGATGTATAGAATTGAGATAGTTGTTGAGAATAGGATTTGTTGAATGTTAATTTATATCTAAACTCACCTTCGGGAATTTTATCCTTGATATTAATGAAATTTGATTTATTACGTTTTTATTGAATTATTTGTGATTCAGTTTCTATTCTTAATAATTTGATAATAAACTGAGAGGGTGAACCGAGTGAAAATTGTTAAATTGCACTAACGAGAGTTAGTTAGTTTAATAGGTTAAGAATTGAATCAAACCGATAAAATTGTGTAACGAGAGATCATGCATAAGTTTCCTGTAGTTATTGGACAAATTTAGAAATAATTTAGGTTTTGGGTAAATTATAAATCAAGAGGTTGCAATTCCATAATCTAATTACAGTTTGTTAATTAGGGTTAAAGATTACAATTCGAAAGAGAGTAGTCCACCCTAAGACTGTCTAGACTTGATCATTCGATAATTTCATAATTAATTAGGTTTCGTTAAGGTTGGATTAAATTCCCCTTTCTCTTAATTGGTAGTTCCTAGGTTGATTCTTGATTTGGTTGTGCAAATTGCTGCCTTGTTTATATTTTCTGAATTTGATTATTGAAATTGATTGTGTGATTAAATAATTTTCTGTTTAGTCTTGTTTAATTGAATTGTTGAAATTTGAGTTCTACCTTACATTTTATTATTAGATTAATCCTCCTTATGGGATCGACACCTTAGTTATTACGTGAATGAATCATGTGTTTGCAGTATTATCGAGGTTAAAATATTAAAACTTATCATATAAGAACCTGCGATCAGGCTCCAACTCCAATGCCTATATAAATGAAGGAAGAACAACAAGAAGGAAATTTGGAGGAAAACTTTAAAAAGGTGTAAACTAGGAGATTTAATAAGAGAAATAGAAAAAGGTCCAATGGTAAAGGCATCTAGAAATGACTCTTATAGTTTAGAATTTGAGGGGACTAAATAGCCTATCTAAGCTTAATGATTTGAGGATTTTTTGCTAAAGGAGAAGCCTTTATTATTTTGTCTATAAGAAACTAAAATCAAGAAGGAAAACCTAAATATGCTTATTTGTAAAAAATATTTGGCTTTTTTTCCCTTCCATAAATCATATGGAGTTTTATTTAAAATAGGTCACAGAAATACTCTATTTTGAATATAACAAGCTGTATTTATAGTTTCTGCCCGGAAGTACTTAGGAAGATTCATTTCACATAGCATAGTCCTTGCCATTTCCTGAATCATCTTGTTCTTTCTCTGTACAACTCCATTTTGTTGAGGAGTTCTAAGGGCAGAGAAATTATGGAAAATCCCATTCTCTTCACAAACATTCTGAATTTTTCATTTTCAAATTCTCCACAATGATCACCTCGAATTCTAACAATAGAAATTCCTTTTTCATTTTGTATCTTTTTTGATAAAACTTTAAAGCATTTAAAAGATTCATCTTTATGAGATAAAAACAATCCAACAAAATCTAGTAAAGTCATCAACAATTACAAGACTATACTTCTTTCCACCCAGACTAACTATTCTAGTTGGTCCAAACAAGTCTATATGTAACAGCTCTAGAGGTCTAGACGAAGTTACAATGTTCTTAGATGAAAAAGATGCTTTAACTTGTTTTCCTTTCTGACAACTTTTACAAAAGAAATCTTTGTTAAAACTTATCTTTAGTAAACCTCTTATCAAATCATGTCTAACTAATTTGGAAATATGTTTAAAGCTAACATGACCTATCTTTTTGTGCCAAATTAGTTTTTCATCATCTTGATATAAGACATGAAATATTTTTACTTTTCAAATCGTTTAAGTTAATTTTGTAGAGATTGTTTCGTCTCTTAGCGGAAAAGAATATGGACCCGTCCTTGTTTTTAACTAAACAAGAATTTTAATTAAAGGATACTTCAAAACTAGAATCACATAATTAACTTATACTAATTAGATTATGCTTTAAACCATCAACTAGCAGAACATTATCAATAGATGAAAAGGAATCTTTACCAATTTTGTCGATCCCAATTGTTTTGCCCTGCTGGTTGTCTCCAAAAGTTACTGATCCTCCTTGCTTAAGTTGGAGGTTTAGGAACATAGACTTTCTGCCCATCATGTATCGCGAGCAACCACTATTTAGGTACCATTGATGGTGTTTGCTTCTTCCAAATAGGGAGATCTCATCATCGCTTTCACATTCAGCTGCCAAGCATATATTTGCTTATTCTGATGATTCTAAGTTGGATTCGGATTCAGACGAATCCAGATCTTCCCATGTTGCCATCGTGCCTTTTTTGTTTTCTTGATTCTTTTTTTGTTTTCTTTTGAGCAAGGGGTATTCAAACTTGTAATGTCCTGGTTTATTACACTCATAGTAGACGATAGAGTTTTTCTCATTCTTTGAATCATCTTCGCTAATCTTTTTGAAAGAGGAGTCTTTAATTCCATTTGTTTTATTTTTCCACATCCTTCTAATTTTTCTTGAAATGAAGGATAGGTCATCTTCATCCTCACTTGAATCTTGATCAGGTTCAATGGCATCATCATTCTTGATTTCTTCAATCCTTAATGCTTTTAAAGACGTACTTTTATTTTTTTGCATCTTCTAATTCTTCTGATTCTTCTAAGTAGCCTTTAATGCAATAGCTTTATCCCTTCTGGGTTTATCTTCTGCATGAAGCTCTACTTCATGGATTTTCAGTGAACCAAACAATTTGTATAGCTTTAGCTTGCTTAAATCCTTGGCCTCTTGTATTGTTGTTACTTTGGGTCTCCATCTTTTTGGAAGACTTCTGA
>JAOSBN010000007.1:1368068-1381519 GCA_027563595.1 Erythroxylum suave | reverse complement strand
TTTCATCACACTCACATAAAGCTTCCCGTAATCCAAAATCATGAATAACTCATGCTTATTCTCTTCCTAAATTTTTACCTAACTAGAATAAGTAAAATCTAACATCATCTTCTTATTTTTCTTCTCTCTTTCCTCATCTTCATCATATAACCAAAACCCTAATTTTCTCTCTCCTCTTTCTTCACCATCTTCTGTACATAAACCTACTTCTTTCTACTTCCTTAAGACTATCAAAACTTAAAGAATAAGGAGACTTACCTTAATAGAGAAAGCTTAGCAAAACTCTCCTTTTTATCTTCTTCTTTGCCTTCTTCTTCCTTTTTCTCCTTGTTTTCTTCTTCTTCTTCTCTCTCTCTATGTTTTTCATGAATTCTCTCTTCTCTTTTCTTAACTCATGACTCTTTCTCTTCTTGTCTCCTTCCTTTCTTTTGTCTTATGCAATTTAATGCAACTTTATCTATTTTTACCATTTTGCCCTTCATTAATCTAAGAAATTCCCAAAACTACCCTCTTCTTTATTCTTCTTCTCTTCCTCATTTTTCACTTCACCATCTCTATTCATGTCTCCTCCTTCTTTGTCTTATTCCATTAAATGCAAACTTATGTGAATTGACCAATTTGCCCCTTCCTTTATTAGGAAATTCCTATTAACCCCCTTTTACTTCTTTTTAATCCATACTACCTTATAAAATCATACTAGACTCCAAAATTCCTAATTCATAAATTCCAACTTATTTTCATGCTAAATAAATTAATAAAATAAAATAAAATAATAAAATAGAATATAAAATCCTAAAAAAAATACTGGGTCCAACACTTAGTATAATCGCTAATATTGTTTATCAAAGAAATTTACTTTGGTAAGATCTAAGTGATATCAATTCAAGTCTTAGTGACCTATGTTTGATCATAGGAGACTTTAATTATACACTGTATAAATCTAAATTTTAAGATGGAATTGATTTTAAAGCTCCTTGTAAAGAGTTTCAATCTTGTTTCCCAAAAACTAAAGTTACCGACTTAGCATATAAAGAAAACCACTTCATTTAGTACAACAAACAATAAGGAAAATGTTTTCTAATAAGTAAATTAAATAAGGCATTGGTTAGTATAAGTGAATGATAAAGTTTAAGAATAGCAATGCCATTAGGAGACTTTAATTATACATTGTATAAATCCAAATCTAAAGGTGGAATTGATTTTGAAGCTTCCTCTAAAGAGTTTCAATCTTGTGTGCAAAAATTAAAGTTACCAACTTAGCATGTGAAGAAAACCACTTCACTTGGTCCAAAAAACAATAAGAAAAGTGGTTTCTAAGAAGGAAATTAAATAAGGAATTGGTTATTATAAGTGGATGACAAAGTCTCAGAATAATAGAGCCATTTTCAATAGTGCATTAATCTATGGTCATTATCCAATTGAATTATATAACTTTAAACATTTATTCAGGTTTTTTAATTTCTTAATTTGATACGATAGTTTCCCAGAAGCAGTAGAGCAAGGAATTAATACAAGTATAGAGCATCAACAATATAGATGTCTCAGAAAGCCTAAAATCATCAAAGACAAACTCAAGGAACTACAAAAAAGTTTCTTAAACAACAATAAACTTAACATTCAGAAGATAAAGAGATTACTCGATACAGTTCAAATGAACTTATACAAATAACTAAGAAATGAAATTTATAGGACTAAAGAAAGTAAAACTCAAAAGAATTAAATCAAAGCCCTAAATGCGCATTAGTCAATTACAAAACAGAAGTCTAGAATTATTTGGATGCTAAAAGGGGACATAAGAACAAGCTTCTGCTTTAAAGTTGTGCTTAAAAGGAGAAATAAGAAAACAAGCTTCTTCTTTAAGATTGTGCCTAAAAGGAGAAATACAAACAAGGCATGTTACATTACTAATAAAAAGAGAGCAAGAATATGGTGGCAGGAATGCATTAAGGTGATACTTCTTCAAAGGCTCCTTGGGATCTAAAATAGTGTGTGAATCTTCAACTTAAGCCTTAAGATTCTTTCTAGAACCTATTATTAATTATGAGTACGCATAAAGCATGGTGAAGGACTTTGTAGCAAGGGATATGGATGAAGCTCTTAAATATCTCAACTCTGATAAAGCCCTTAGCTCTAATAGGCTAGCTGCTAATTTTTTAAAGCAATCATGGCAATGGATTAAACATCAAATCCATGGTGCAATAATAGAAATCTTTAGTAGTGGAACAATGTTAAAAGAAATAAACCAAACTTTTAACTGCTTAGTTCCTAGGTCATCAAATCCAAGTACATTGAGATATTTTAAACCAATCTCTTACTGTAACACTCTCTACAAGTTAATTTTGGTGTCTAGATTGAATCCTATTTTGTATCTCTTCATTTGTTAAGCATAAGGAGCATACATACAATGCTAGAACATTTTTTATGACAAAATGATTGTGTAGGATAAAGGCTAATTAAGGAAAAAAAACTAGTAAGTACTGTGCTTTAAAAATTGTCTTTAAGAAGGCATTTGACTTAGTTAGTAGGGAGTTCCAACTCCACACTCTTGAAGTCTTTGGAATACTAATGAGATTCATCATCTGGATAAAAAAAAATGCTTAACAATAATATCCTACAATACCCTAGTCAATAGAGAGCAAACTTAGTGGCTAAAGGGAAAAAGGGAAGTCAAGCAAGGGAATCCATTATCCCCTTACATATTTTTAATATGTATGAAAGTGTTACTTTGACTTATTACCTCTAACATTAGAAATAACCATCCATTTAAGTTCTATAAGATGTTTAGTAAGTAATAACCATACAATTTGAAATTTACAAATGATTTATTAATGTTTTACAAACCTGGTGCTTCCTTAGTCCTCATACTACCCAATTCCATCAAACAATTTAGTATGCTATCAGGTATAGAAGTGAACTTGTAGAAAAGCTTTTTAATGTGATCCAAGGATGAAAAACCTATTAGAGAGAACCTAGCTTTGGTTACCAATATGAGAGTGATTCAACCACCTTTCACTCGCTTAAGAGCCCTAATCATTACAATGAGAACTTCCTATAAGGATTCTTTGAGCAAGTTGAAAAAAGAATCAATAAGTGCTATAAAAGATATTAAGCTATATAGAAAGAATCCAATTGATAAAATCAATGTTGAATAATCTATACATCTATTGGATATCTCAGCTAGTGCTTCCTAGGAACAAGGCTAAAGATATTGAATAGATGTTGAGGAAATTTTTATGGAATGGAATTTCTCACAAATCTTTTGGAGCTAAGCTTTTATAAACTGAAGCTTGCAAATCAAAGGTGCAAGGTGGTCTAGGTATTAAGTCTATCCACATCTTAAACAAAATTATATTAGCAAAAAGGATATGAAGATTTTTGATAGACAAGGAAAACCTATGGGTTCAATGGATGGACACTTGGAAACAACACTTTTGGGAGGTGTAAAGTAACTAGAACTACTCTATAGAATAACATGTTACAACTTAAAAGGAAACTGAGATTTGAATCCGAAAATATAGTAAGGAATGGAAGATCCATATAGATATGGTTTGATAATTGGAGTAATAAGGGATCACTCTACATGTTCGCTAAATTGTTTCACTTGAGATATATGTTAAAGCCAAATGCAAAAGTCAGTAAAATTACACACAGTTAACAATATTGAATTAGACTAAATGGTTTTGATTGGTTAGAAAGGGCTTTTTCCTAATTATTAACCTAAACCAATTTGGTAAGGATAAGATGATATGGGCAAAACATTGCTATAGGCAATTCACAAACAAAACTGCATATAAATTGTTCAAATAGCTTGCTCATAAAGTTCCTTGGCACAAACTAGTAGGGTTCATAGGTAACAACTCAATGAGTGCCTTCGTCACTTGGATAGCCATGAGGAATAGACTTTCATCCATGGATAATGTCAAAGCCTCAATTGTTATTAGCCCTCAATGTATTGTATACTATGCTAAACCAAATATAAGGGACCATCTATTTTCTGCTGCTTGTGTACCATAAGGCTTTAAGATATGATCAAGAATACATGTAACTTCATCACAACTGATAAAGGATAAGAAGAAATAATCAAACAACTATGCATTAGCTCCATGCCAAAAGGCAACATCAAACTTCTCAAATTGGATTTGTGTACGGGTGTTTATGAAGTGTAGCAGTAAAGGAACATTTTCACAATAGCAAATGGACATAACTAGCTTTCGTACAAGAACATTGGCAAGGATAAAGGAACATTTTATGTTATGCTTGGAGAAGGAAAAAGTAACCAAACCAGTGGCCACTAAATGGGTACTTAACTAAATGTAGCTAGGAAAATCATGATTGAACATCCAATTGTAAGATATTTTAGTGGCCCATGTCACTTATGGATTTGAGTCTAATAGAAAAAGCCTAAGATCATAGTTATTGGGTCTCAAAGAGTTTGGCTCAAATGGGTCCAAGACCCTTTCCCTCTCTCCTTTAAACAACCCATCTTTTCATTAGAAACATGTATAAAGGTGTCATATGTTTCTGTAGAGTGAAAACACAACGTTTTTTGAAAAATAAAGAAAGAGCAACATTTCACAAAGAAAGGAAAGGTTTTTGAACCGTTGTAGAAACAATCAAGGAAGTAAGGAAGAGAGGGAATAAACTTTTAATCAAGAACATTACAAAGACATGGATTCAGGTTTGCCTTTATGTTATTCATTGATCTACAAAAGTATTGTACTTGGTATTAGAGACCGATATTGTTTGTTGCATTTCAAGAATGTGTTTTCATGCTATTTTTTGCATTGCTTTCTTCGTATAAGATATCTTGAATCCCATTCTCAATGCTGGATTGAAAATATAGATGGATGGTTTAGAGTGAGAAACCTAAGGAATTGCAAGAAGAATTGCATTTCAGTGAACACTAGAAAGAAATTGAAAGCAGTTAGATAGAAAAGTAAAGATAGTGAGATCCGATAGATGTGGCGAATATTATGAAAAATTTGATGAAAGTGGACAATGTCCAGGTCCATTTGCAAAGTTTCTTGCAAGTAGAGGCATATGTGCACAGTACCCAATGCTTAATACACCGTAAAAAAATGATGTAGCTGAAAGGCAGAATCGTACTCTTATAGGTATGGTTAGGAGCATGTTAAGTTATAGTACTGTATCGTTATCATTGTGGATGCATGCATTAAAGTTCGTTATGTATCTGCTTAATAGGATTCCTAGGATAGCAGCTCCTAAGACACCTTATGAATTATGGAGAGGAAGGAAACCTAGTTTATGACACCTTCACATTTAGGGTTGTCCGATAGAAGTAAGGTTGTATAGTCTACATGAAAAGAAGCTTGATGCAAGAAATGTTAGTGGTTTTTTCATCGGCTATCCTAAAAAATCAAAAGGGTACAAATTTTACTGTTGTAATTATAGTACGGGAATTGTTGAGTTTGATAATGGTCATTTCATTAAAAATGGTCAAATCAGTGGGAATAGAGAATCACAAAAAGTGGATATTCATGAGAATCATGTAGAAACTACTCTAAGTCGAGTAAACACTACTACATCATGATTCCACCGGTTGTTATTCCCCTTATTGCATCACAAATATGCAACATACTGGAACAAAAAATTAATGTTCCAATTCCACAAATTGAACATATTAGTGAAGAACTAGTTAGCAATGTTTAAGTTATAAATAATCAAGTAATACCACACAAAGTAGCATTACAAAGGTCTGTAAGGTAAAGAAGACCAACTATTTCAAATGACTATGAAGTTTACTGACTGGAACATGAATATGACTTGAGCATTGATAAGGATCCAGTCTCGTTCAAAGAAGCCATGGAATGTAACAATTATGAAAAATGGTTCAATGCTATGAAATGAGTTAAAATCAATGAATGACAACGAAGTCGAGGAATTAGTTAAGTTGCCGGAAGGTGCAAAGTAAGTGGGTTGTATATGGGCCTTTAAGACCAAACGTGACTCACAAGGCAACATTGAAAGGTATAAAGCCAGACTTGTTGCCAAAGGTTATACTCAAATGGATGGTATTGACTATAAAGAGACCTTCTCTCCAATTTCAAAGAAGGATTCTTTAAGAATTGTTATGGCTCTAGTAGCTCATTATGATTTATAGCTTCACCAAATGGACATAAAGACCGCCTTTCTAAATGGAAACTTAGAAGAAGAAGTGTATATGGATCAACTAGAAAGTTCTAAAACCACAAAAAAGGACAAGTTAGTGTGTAAATTGAAGAAGTCAATATAAGGACTGAAACAGACTTCCTGTTAATGGTATCTTAAGTTTAATGATATCATTACGTCTTACAGTTTTGTAGAGAATACTATTAATCAGTGTTTCTATATAAAGATCAGTGGGAGCAAGTTCTTTATATTAGTCCTATATGTTGACGATATCCTTCTTGCTGCTAATAATATGGCTTTATTACATAATGTAAGGAATTTTCTTTCTAATAATTTCAAAATGAAAAATATGGGTGAGGCATCCTATGTGATGGAAATAGAACTATTTCGTGGCAGATCACAAGGATTGTTAGGATTTTCTCAAAAAGGTTATATCGAGAAAATTAGAAAGATTTAAAATTGAAAAGTGCTCTGCAATGATAGTTCTAATTCAGAAAGGGGATAAATTTAATCAAATGTAATGTCCACAAAACGATTTGGATCGTAAGGAAATGAAGTCTATTCCTTATACTTCAGTAGTTGGGAGCTTAATGTAGGCTCAAACATACATTCAGCCAGATATCAGTTTTGCTGTTAAAATGCTAGGTCGATATCAAAACAATCTTGGAATGGACCACTGGAAAGCTGCAAAGAAAGTCCTTAGATATTTACAAGGCACTAAAGACTATATGCTCACATATAGAAAATCAACCCATCTCGAAGTGATAGGTTACTCGGATTTAGACTATGCCGGTTGTATAAACCTATGAAAATCTACATTTAGTTATATGTTCCCATTAGCTAGAGGAGCAATTTCATGGAAAAGTGAAAAGCAACCTGTCATTGCTACTTCCACTATAGAGGCTGAATTTATGGTGTGCGTTGAGGGCACAGTTCATGGATTATGGCTATAAAACTTATCTTTGGTCTTGGTATTATCGACAACATTGCTAGACCATTAAGAATTTATTGTGATAATTCCGTTGTCGTTTTCTTCTCTAAGAATGACAAGTATTCAAAGGGTGTGAAACACATAGGTTTGAAGTACTTGTCTGTGAAAGAAGTATACAAACATAAAGTGTCAATTGAGCATATTGGTACAAACCTAATAATAGTTGATCTGTTAACTAAAGGCTTATCACCCAAAACATTTATTGGCCATATTGAATGGATGGGCATTATGAATAAGTCCTTGTTCATATAGAGTTTTGATATGTATATATACATATAATTGTCTTGCTCAAATTGTCATGACACTTGTGAATTCGATTACAGTCACATTTATTTTTGCTCACTTACTTGTTATCTATATTATGTTGTATACACTAATTGTTTCTATGAGATAACAATTACAGAATTGCCCAGTTAACGTTATATGAGTTGAGTTGATTATGTGATACATGGAAGGAATCATGTTGTATAACTTGTGACCGCCATGATACAATCATCTTAATTCACTTAAGGAGGATTTGATCGATTCAATGTATTGTGTGCACTTACAATTTTATTGTTGCATCATTAAGTCATAACATGGGTCAAGTGGGAGATCGTAAGATATTTTAGTGGCCTATGTCACTTATGGATTTGAGTCTAATGAAAAGAGTCCAAGATCATGATTATTGGGTCTCAAAGAGTTAGGCTCAAATGGGTCTAAGATTCTTTCCCTCTCTCTTTTAAACAACCTATCTTTTCAATAAAAACATATATAAAGGTGTCATATGTTTTTGCAGAGTAAGGATACAACGTTTTCTGAATAAACAAAGAAAGAACAATGTTTCACGAAGAAAGGAAAGGTTTTTGAACCATTGCGGAAACAATCAAGTAGGAAGAGAGGGAATGAACTTTTAATCAAGAACATTACAAAGACATGAATTCAAGTTTGTCTTCATGTTATTTATCGATCCATATAAAAGTATTTTACCAAATAGCTAGGACGGTAGTTCCATTCGGTTGAAATGATTGCATGGACAATTGTAATAGCTTAAACTACTTTCGTACACTTGTTTTGTGTTGCTGTTTGTAATATCCCTTGAATGCGATACTTGCAGTACAACTTGTATATTTTATAAGGCTTTGTGCCTTTTTTAATATATTAATTTAATTTTCAAAAGAGCTCCAATGATGCATGATCCTTAAGAATATCATCTCCGAGTAAAAACTATATGTCGCCTTAATTGTACTAATGCTCTAATTTTTAATATTACATTTAGGTAAAAAATTCACCCATTACAGATATATAAGACTTATTCTTTTAAATGTAAAAATATTGACTGAATAAAAAATATATATATCGTAAGACAAACTATTAAGCTTTGTGGGATATGCCTTGCAAGTTTATATGTGTATATATTAAGCTACCTACTAATGAATTCCATGATAATTAAGCGATTGATTAAACTTGATTTCTAAACACTCCCGTAGATCGGTCTTTGACCCCGTGGTTCCATTTTTCTCACAATCTTTTGGTTTTCTTTTATCGTTTTATTTACTTCTTAAAAATAAACGTGGTTGTACGTTTTAATTATTAACAAATATATCGAATACAGATAAAAAAAAAGTAATTTTACTAATTTATTTAGTAACTAATGTTTATCTAACATACAATTTTTATTGTTATTTTATAAATTTTTTTAATTAAAAATAAAATTTTAATTTTAATTTTCATATATATGATCCAGTTCTCAATTTTAACGAAAATATTAATTTTATCAAAATTTATGTTATGATAAATAACTATGTATAAAATCAATTAATTTCTATTTAGCACATATACTAAATATAATTATTTGATTTCTCAAATTATTAACAGTCATATTCTACATTCAAAATATTTCTATTATAATAATAAATTAAGAAATAATATTTAGTTTATATTTATTATATTAAATTTTAAATTAAAATAAATTCATTATTCTTAATAATAATGAATAATTATATAGATATAATTAATTTTAATTATTGAATTATCTCAAATTAAATTTCATTTTGAAATTAATATTTTTATTGTAATAAAGTAAAAATAAAATTTTATTCTTAAAATTTTCTAAATCATTTTATATTCTAAATGTTAAGTTACATTTATTAAATTTTTAATTTTTTAATACTTTTGTCCTCAGAAATAATTTGGCCTTAGAAATAACATCAATCTTTAAAATATTTTTAAACTATTATTATGCAGTCAAATTACATCAGTCATAAAAATTATCAGTAGTTAATATTAAAAAATTAATAATATTCATTTAATCGATACTGAAATGTTATGGTAAGCTTATATTCCCATATAATGTTCCAAGTTATGGAGACTCTTAGCTCAAATACAGTGAGGAGGTAAAAGGCATAATTTCTTGTCATTGGTCACCTTTTCTTTTATGCGGGTTCAGATAAATCTAAGCCATAACATACATGGAGATTCGATTTTCTGGTGTTTTCTAGCTGCCCAAGACCGAAGGTCTACCCTATCTCAGTCAGCACTCGAGGAATATCTGGTTGGGATGCGACTTCGCATCAAACAATAGGATTTTCACTCTTGGCACATGTAATCAGCTAACAGAAGGAGTCACACACATGCCGCTGCTTATCATCCAATCCACTCCTGATGAGGAGTGTAGTCTTCTGGGAAACTAAGAGAGCAACTTTGTTTGGTTTCTTGTTCAGTATGTATGCTTGTATGTATAGTCTTTCATTTAGGCAGGTACATTACTGGTGCATTTTAGGAGGTATTTTGGTATACGTAGAGAATTGCGCTTAGAGCATTCTCATGCCATGTAAATAACTTTTCTGTTTTTCTTATCAATCTTATTACCGATTTACCAAAAAAAATTATGGTAACAATATAAAAAGAAAACTAATACTAGTTTTGTGATTTTCGAATAAAGAAAAAAATGAAAATAAAATTTAACAAACCAATCGAAAATTGCGGATTTTGCTCCATTATCAAATCTAGTCTTCCGTTTTATTGACTTCTTTTGCAGGAAGTCCTGACGTTTAACGTTTATAGCAAGCAGCAAGAAGTCTAGCACACCAATGATCACGAGACTAATGAAGGAAGAGGATTTTGGGGAGTGAAGAGTCAATCAAGTCTTAAAGAGTCTTTCCACTGCTGGTCAATGTTAGAAGCCAGCTCCTGGAAATTTCATACGTTCCTTCTATCGCTCATTCCATTTCACAGGTCGTCCTGATAAATTTCCAAGTCAACTGAAGTATTTTAAGAGAAACGTAGCTTGATGCAATTGTTTGAGTGGACTAAAATCTAGCCGGACATATAAATTCATTCGAACAGCTCATGTTCTTCTTTAGTCTTTGAATCTTGAATTGGAAAGTATGGGGATGGCTGTTCTCATCTTATTAATAGGGTAAGTTTTCAAACTTAATATTCAAGCATGACCACAAAAATCATATGTAAATCACTTATACTCATTAAGATCTTGAATATAATAATCATTTATACTCATTAAGATCTTGAATATAATAATAACATAGATGAAGCGAAAGAATCACTTACTTTGAGTGGAATTCGACGTGATGTAGATAAAGCTTTCAACAATCATGAACTGGTTTATCTCACTTAACCCTATTTTAATAGCAAATAACTTGATGAATAGTCAAATATGTTCGTACTGTATTCTATTATGACTACTTTCTTAAATTAGGGTAGAGAGAGGACTAATTTATATATATTTCTCTGTTAACATTAAATCTTTTACGTTCATCAAGTACTAAATTAATGGTTAAGGTTTAATATACCATTAAATTAAGATAACCTTAAACCAAGTTTAATACGGGCCTTTAAAAAAATGGGTCATAACATCAAGCCATATTTCTTACATTTTTCCACTTGGCCGGATGTTTCGTCATTACATTTGATAGTATAACATAAGACTAGCAAAAATTAAATCTTATAAACCATTAACATTATAAGCGCCTCAATAGAACAAATCACATAGTGTGGGTTATAACGGTCGTACACAATATAGTCATATACTCCATTCCATATACTACTACATTAAGAACTTATTATATTTAGTTTCATAAGTTGTATATAAACAACATACAGTCCATATAATTCTTATGAAAATACGTACAAATTTCTTATTCAAACAATCATGTATACATAAACATAATGACTAAGAAATATAAAATTCAAAAACATATTATTATTGAGCTCAATAGTGATAAAACATCATCATCAAAGATTATTATTAATATCAATACAATAAGGACCCATCCTACGCATATTTTCTTTGAATGTCTTTAATTATAAACCCTTAGTTAGAGGATCTACAACCATGAGATTTATCCTATTATGTTCTATATATACTCTTTATTTCTGAATCTCCTTTTTAAGAACAAAATAATTTAGTTTCATGTGTTTTGTGCCTTTAAAGGATTTGTCATTTTTAGAGAAGAGAATTGTTGTAGAATTATCACAATAAATTTTTAGCAACTTGCCTATTGTGTCGACAACCTTAAGCCATGAAATAAAGTTTTATAGCCATAATGCATGAACTATAGCCTAACAAGTTAGGGTGAGCCTTGCAGCACCAGGTAAAGTTGTTCCTTTGTAACCATAAGGTCATAGGATCAAGTCAAAGAAACAACCTCTTTGTAGAAATGCAAGGGTAAGGTTGCGTACATTAATGACCCTCCCCAGACTGCCACAAAGTGGGGAACCTTATACACTAAGTTGACTTGACTTAACAAGCTACAAATTTTTCTTCTATAGTAGATGAAGCAATGACAAATTATTTGGCATTTTTCTACGAGATTGATCCTTTAGCTAATAGGAACAAATAGCCAAACGTTGATTTTCTGCCATTAATACATCCATCAAAATCTATATATGAATATCCAATCACTTCTAAATAATCAGACCTTTTATAAATGAACATGTAATCCTTTGTTCCTTGAACTTATCTAAACACTTTGTTTGCATCCTTCCAATGATCAATACCGGGATTACTTTGATAGGTACCCAACAAGCCTACTGCAAAACTGATGTCGGGTCTTGTATAAGTTTGTAAGTACATCAAACTATGCACAACAGAAGCATATGGAATTGTTTCCATTTCCTTACATTCCAAATCATTCTTCAGACATTGCATAAGACTAAATTTATCTCCCTTTTGAGTAGGGACTACACTTATTAAGCAGTTTTCATGTTACATTTCTTAAGAATTCTCTCAATATAGGCTTTTTAAGGCAATCTAAATAAATATTTTGATCTCTTACAGAATATTGAAATTCCAATTACATGGGACATTTGTCCCATATCTTTCATTAAAAAAATCTAAGAAAAAAATTCTTTAGTTTTATGCAACAAACCCAAGTCATTACCAGTACAAAAACTGTTGTCAACACACCAAACTAGAAATATAAACTTACTCTCTCTAATCTTCTGATAAATTCACCAATAAAAAATGATTTCCTCAAAATTGAAAGAAGTAATGGTATTATTGAACTTAATATATCATTGCTTATAAGCTTGTTTAAGTCCATGTATTGAGTTCTTCAATATACACACCACACTTTCTTTACCTTCAATGGAAAAACCTTTAGGTTGATCCATATAAACTTCCTCTTTAAGATCTATCTCTATTTAGAAAAGTTATTTTCACATCCGTCTAATGTAGCTCTAAATTAGATTGAGCCATTAATGCTAAAATTGTTTTCAATTAATCTTTCTTTAAGACACATGAAAAGTCTTTTTATAATCAATGTCATTATTTTCGGTATAACTTTTGACGACAAGTATAGCTTTATATTTTTCAACATTGCCATTCGAGTCACGTTTAGTCTTAAAGATCCATTTACATCCAACTCATTTAAAACCTTTTGGAAAGTTTAGAAGATCTCAGACATTGTTTTGAGTCCTTAATTTCAACTCTTCTTTCATAGCATTAATCCATTTTTTAGAATTATCGCTACCTATGTCTTATGAAAACAAAACATGATGATTATCAATACCACAATTAAAATCTGACTCTTATAAATAAACCACATAATCATTAGAAATAACCGACCTTCTACCCTTACAAGTTTATTTAAAGCTATACCAATTAGTTTATTTGCATAATCTGGTGGTAAGTTAGTTTTTCACAGGGTGATTTTTCATTATTCAAATGTTGTTTTTGATTATTTTGATATTCCAAAGTAGAAAAAACATCTGTTATGGTTGTGGGTTCAAGAACATTTATGGGTAATGGTATATATTTCATTAATATCCATAACTTGATTTTCAGCACTCATATTAACCTCACCATTCTCTAAAAATTTGGCATTAGCTA
>JAOSBN010000007.1:1347754-1367968 GCA_027563595.1 Erythroxylum suave | reverse complement strand
TATTTCATTAATATCCATAACTTGATTTTCAGCACTCATATTAACCTCACCATTCTCTAAAAATTTGGCATTAGCTATTTCAACAATTTATAACTATGGTTTAGATAATAAAAACCATGCCCTTTGGATTTCTCTGGGTAACCAATAATGTAACCACTAATTGGAGAATCCTATTTTCTTTCACATGCATTATAGATACATGCTTCTACAAGACAATCCCAAATATACAGGTGTCTTAAAGTAGGTTTCCTTCTAGCCTATAACTTGAAAGCAGTTTTAGGAACTGCCTCACTAGGAACCCAGTTTAACAAATACATAGTAGTTCTAAGTGCACACATCTACAAACTTTTGGGTAATAACGAATTACTCATCATACTCTAAGCCATATCCATTATTGTTTTATTCGTCTTTCTGCCATACCATGTTATTACGGTGTACACATATGCCATCGCTTTTGAAGAACTTAGCCAACAGACTAGGACATTGTCCATATTCATTATATTTTCCATAATACTCACCACCTCTATCAAATCTTATAAATTTCACTCTTTCTATTTAATTGCCTCTCAACCTCCTTTACAAAAAAAATCAAGGGTATTTACAGCTTGAGATTTTTCATAGAGCAAATAGATATATTCATATAATGAAAAATCTTTTATAAATATGATGAAGTATTTTCTCCACTAAAGGATGGAGTGTCAAACGGTCCATAAATGTCGGTGTGTATTATTTTAAGAAGCTGATTGCTTCTTATGGCTCCTTTCTTTTTATGGTTTGTTTACTTGTGCTTAATGCATTTCACACATAAGCCAAGATCATTAAAATTCAGATTCAGTATGATGTCATTCTTTACTAATCTATCTAACCTTTCTTTGGGTATATGACATAAACGTTTATGCTACAAGTAAGCAGAATGTTCACGTCAAACTACATTTCATTCTAGCATTATGATTAAAAATAAATAGGAATTTAGAAAAAAAATGATCAAGTTTTAATTAATATAAACCATCCATAAGCATTCCATAACTAATAAAGAAATTGTTCTTATATAAATTGAAATAACTATGTCCACCCTTAAAGGTGTATCCACTAATATCAAGTCTATAAACAAAAATTAAATTTCTAGAAATTCAAGGTACATAGAGAGTCTTTATTAGATCCAAGTGATGCCTAGTATCTAATGATAGCCTATAAGAGCCTACAACTTCAAGTGGGGCCTTCATTTGATTTCCCATAATCAGAAAGTTGTTGGGCTTATAGTTTGGATTGTGAGTAATCCCTATATAATATTGAAAACATAAGTATTGGCACCAAAATCAAACCACCAAGTATTAGAAGGAACTTTAGATAAGTTTAATTCAAAGCATACAGAAACATAATGTACACCTTTCTTTTTGAACCAAGCCTCACATTTTAGGCAATCTTTCTAATAATGTCCTGTGGAACTTAGTATGTGCTTTCTTCTTAAATTCTTGGCCTTTGATTTAATTTTCTTTCCAACTCCTTGACCTCCTAGGTTAATATAATAAGCTTCTTATTTCTTTAATCTCACTTCCTCCTGAATAAACTTACTGGACAATTCATCAATATTCCATTTATCCTTTAATGTATTATAATTGATGTAGAGCAACCCATAGTGGAAGTAAGTTCATGATAAACTGTATTAAGAAGGAGTTTTCTACAATCATACCCAATGTCTTAAGTTTTGCTGTGATATTAGTCATACCAAGGACTTGTTGCTACATACTTTTTGACCTATCAAACTTTACGGTCATGAGTTTAACCATAATGGTCCCACAAGTTCCTTATTAGGAGAATGGAGCTTAGTGTTGATGGCATCAAAAAATCTTTAGCATTCTAATTTTCAGTGTTAGAAAGAGCATACTTAATGTTGATGGCAACTGTCATTCACACAAAATTCAAACATAACCTGTTATAATATTGATGGCATTATTAATATATAATAACAAACATAAACTATTATAACTCTGTGTTAATTCCAAACATTAGGGTTTATATTGAACGTTAAAAATGTTAGGATTCATTTTGAATGTTATGAAACATTGGAGTCCAACTAAAATTTTAGCATAAATATTAGGGACTAAATTACACTTTTGGCCTTTTCTTTATTGCAAATTAATGGAACCAATAGTATGTTGTGGAGGATGTGGATGTTCTCCAAGAAATGTTCTCTAAAAAGATGTGACATCCTTTTTTTTTAAATTATTCTTTATATAAAACACTTTGAATATACAAGTTCATATCACAAATTTTTTACAACTCGTTCTTATTTATATGCAAAATCAAACCATCAACTAATAAGAAACCCTTATAGTGAGATAAACCCAATACATCCAATTTAACAATAAACAGAGGAAAGTGGTTGAAAGATCGAGAACTCATGTTGAATTTTGCATATATAAAAACCTAAAATCATAATTTTTATAAACATTATAATTGAAATAATCATTAAATCAATAATTTAAGGATTATTATCTATTTAAATTTCACAGCTCTGATACCTCATGTAGTTTTTATACTTAATATTCAAACATGAACACCTAAATCAGAAGTGTATGCCTATTAAGATCTTAAATATAATAATAACAACATAGATGAAGAGAATAAATCACTTAACTTGAGTGGAATTTGATATGATGTAGAGAAAGCTTTCAATAATCACAAACTAGTTTCTCTCACTTAACCTTATTTCAATAGTAGATAGATTGATGGATAGCCAAATAACTTCGTACTGTATTTTATTATGACTACTTCTTAAATTAGGATAGAGAGAGGACTAGTTTATATATACTTCTCTATTAACATTAAATCTTACACGTTCATTAAGTACTAAATTAACAATCAAGATTTAATATACTATTAAATTAAGATGATTATAAACCAAGTTTAATATGGACCTATAGAAAATATGGGCAACAACATTAGACCATATTTCTTACAAATAGTTCTCTTTGTTCTCTTCTAATGGGATTTTCCATATAGCGCAGAGGAAGAGAGAAGAATATTCAAGGAATGTCTATCTTTATATTGTGCAAATTGAGATGAATCGGATCTCCATCTCCATCCCTAACTTCAAACTTCCAAAAAACTACGAACTCTTTAAGGAGCATACCTGTATTGAAGGATCAAAAGAGGAGATTAACTTTCCCAGAGAAGGTAGGAAACTTGGCGGTGAGAATTCAATTAAACATAATAAGAACAATAATTTTAGGAGAAAACACACATTTACCAACTTTTCTTCTAACTTGATACGATTAGTTTCTTGCCATTATCACTCTCAATTTCTCAAGTTTCCTTATACACTCAAATGAAAATATCACTAAAATATAGGACATAAAAGAGAGTCACAATATAATGAAATCTTACATACATGAAACACGTTAATTAACATAGATTATCTAAATACATGAATCATCTAAATATATGAAATCTCTAAATTCAAGGATAGAAACTTCTAAATGAATGTATAATTAGACTCCTTCATGGTTCATGTATCCTTATGTCTATATAAGTCATGTTTAGTTTCCAACATCCCCCCCTAAAACATGATTTGTTTTACAAACACCAAGTAAAGCTCTCATTCTATAAACAGATCAACCTTGAGAGGCTTGGTGAAGATATCTGCAACCTGACCTTTTGTCTTTATATAACTCACATGGATCTCCCCTTTTAAAATTGAATCGCTAATGAAAAGAAATTTTGTATCAATATGCTAACTCCGATCATAGAACACTGGATTTTTTTTATAAAGCAATAGTTGACTTGTTATCCATATTGATCATCGTTGTTTCCTTTTGCACAATTCCCATTTCTTTTAAAAAATTTCTAAATCATATTGCATGACAGGCATAAGATGTCACGGTAAAATATTTCATTTCATAATTAGAAGAGGTTACAATGGGGTTGTTTTTTAGAATTCCATATAAAAGCATTATCACCCATAGGAAACATAAATCTATTAGTGCTTTTACGATCATCAACATCTCCAGTCCAATCACTATCACAATAACCTTGAAGTTTATAATCTTTACCAGATAAATAGAAAAACCCATAGTCAAGTGTACCTTTAAGATAACAGAGAATTCTCTTAGCTACCTTTAAATGAGCAGTTGGGGATTCCATAAAATGACTAGCAAGTCCAACACCAAAGAGAATATCTGGCCTTATCAAATTAGATATCTTAAATTCCTAATCAAGCTCTTGAAATATGTTAGATTGATAGCTTCACCTTCTTTATATTTTGATAACTTGACTCTAATCTCAATAGATATTACCACCAATTTTGAATCGATCATTTTGAACTTTGTAAGTACTTCTTTAGCATTTTTTTCTTAAGAAATGAAAATACCTTCCTCCATTTGCTCCATTTCCATGCCAAGATAATATGAAATTAACCCAATGTCTATCATCTCGAATTCTCAAATCATTGCTTCCTTAAATTTTTTGAACATGCTTGGATTGTTTCTTGTAAAAATCAAATCATCCACATACAAATAAATAGGTAAAATATCTCCATTTCTGTTTCCTTTTTAATAAATAGCCTGCTCATATAGACACTTCACATAGGCATTCTTTTGGAAGTACTTGTCAATTATTCTATTTCATACTCTTAGAGTTTGCTTTAATCCGTATAAAGTGTTTTTCAACTTTGAAACTTTGTCTTCTTGGCCTTTCACAACATAGCTAAGAGGTTGTTCTATATAAACTTCCTCCTCCAAGTATTCATTTAGAAAATTGGACTTGAAATCCATCTAATAAATCCATTTGTTTTAAGAAGCTAAATAAAATAATCTATCTTATTGCCTCTAAGTGAGGAACAGGAGTAAACAAGTCTTCATAGTTTATACCTCGACGTTGACTACAGCTTTTTGTAACTAATCTCTCTCTGTATCTCTCTACTTCTTCTTTAGCAGTCTTGTTAGATTTGAACACCTATTTGAATCCAATTGCTTTTTGGCCTTTTAGAAGAGCATTAAGTTCCTAAGTGTTGTTCTTGTTAACTTCTTAAATTTCTTCATTCATCGCTTTCACCCTTTTTTCTATTATAGCTTCTGTAAACCTAATTGGTTCACCATCTGCAAAGAGACAAAACAAGGCAATATTATTTACTTCCTTGGTTTCATCATAAATCTCTCTCATACTTTTCCAACCACGGGGTCCAATAGAAGGACTTCCTTTCAAAGATGATGAAGGTGATTCATTATGATTAGGAGATGGTGGAGTTATAAGCTCCCGAGGTGCCTCATTCTTGTCATTATCACTTTCTTCAACAAAAGGAAAGAAAGCATAATCTTTTTCTTGATCATTCCAATTCTATATGGCTTCTTCATCAAAAACAATATCCCTGCTTGCAACGACTCTTTCGGTGCTTAGATTTTAGAGTTTGTAACCTTTTAACCTTAAATCATAACTTATAAAAACAAAATTCTCACTTTTATCATTATGCTTTGAACGCTTTTGATCCAACGCATGAGCATACACAATGCTCCCAAAAATCTTCAGATGGGCAACATTAGGCTTCCATCCACTCCAAACTTGTTGAGGTGTTAAATTTAATAAATTCCTGGTAAAGGTTCGATTAGAAAGGTATATTGTGCATACTACAGAGTCATCCCATAATTCTTTTGGAATCTTCTTACTCTTCAACATACTCTGCGCCATATTTAGGATGGACCTATTTTTCCTTTCAATTACACTATTTTGTTGTAATGTTTATGCAATTGTAAGAGGTGTTCAAATTCCATTTTATTCATAAAATTTATATTATTTTAAAATAAATTCACCTCCTCTATCATATCTCAATGCTGTTATAAAATAACTTCTTTCTTTTTCAATAAAAGCTTTAATTTTTTTACATGCCCTAAACACCTTTGATTTTCCTTTTACAAAATAAATCGAAGTTTTTTTTATTAAAATGATCAATGAATATTATAAAATAATTATTCTTACCAAAATTTTTTGGATTGGTCCATAATGATTCATTTGCACAAACTCCAATGGATTATTTGTTCTTGAAAAAGATTATTGTGGAAAACTCTTTCTTGGTTGTTTTGCAAAAATACACCCTTCATAAAACTAATTTGGGTGCTCAATATGTGGCAATTCATTCATAATGATCTTCCTTACCAACAATCTTAAGCCAACAAAATTTAAATGCCTAAGACTTAAATGCCAAGCCCAGGTGTATCTTTCAAGCAGGATTTTATACATTTAGCAACATCAGTTTGAATGTTTAATAAAAAACATTTGTTTTTTGTCATTGGTACTTCTATAATCAAGTTCTCATGTTGATCCCTAATTAAAAGACTACATTAAAAGAAAATTAGTAATTAGCGATGGAAAATTACTGACAGAAACTAAACCATAGCAAATTATCGACAGACAATCATGTTCTGTCTGTAAAATTGCTAGGAAAAATTTCATTTTGTGACAAAAAATCCGTTAGTAAATATGAAGGAAAAATATCCCGGCAAAATTTCTGATGGAATATAGTGATGATAGAAAATTCCCTTCAGTAAAGAAGGCAGGAATGCTTTGTAGAATAAATAAGTTTTTGGTTTAGCAATGAAATATAGTTCCATCAGTAAGTTCCGTTAGTAAATTTTAGAGGTAAGCGTCATCTTTTGCCTCAGCTTCAACATTTTTAATAAAACAACAAACCATGTTGTTTTCATTTACGTTTGGTTTAACACCAAACCATGTCATTTTCGTTTAACTTAAAACCACCGCAGGCCCCTGCCCTTCCTCTGTTTTCGTTTTTGTTTTCTTTCTCGCATTTGTCTTTTTTCTATCTCTTTCTTCATCCTCGTCCTCGCTGTTGGACTACATGTCCTTGTTGTCTCATCATCCTCGATGTCCCAGTGTCCTCATCTCTGTAGCTACTGAAGCTTCTCCTCCGTCTCTCATGCCATCGCATGTCCTTGTCGTCCTCATTGCATCTACTTTAGGTACTACTAATGAATCTTAAATGATATACCCATAAATTTTTATTGGATTCTTGGCTCACCTTCTTTGATTTTGTAAGTTCATTCTCTGTTTAACTCCGATATTAATGAAAGATTTTGAAAACAAAATTAAATTAGGTTTAAATGAATTCGTATATAATCTAAAACATCATATTTCAACTTACTAGGCTTGACTTTCTTTGTCACATATTTACGAAAAATTGGTTATGTCATATTTCCATAGTTATAGGTATTTTGGGCATAAAAATAAAAGAGATAGTTTTATATTTTTTAATTGTGATATTTTTTAATAGTTTTTTACCACCTAACTTTGTGTATTTTTAGGAATCAAAGTACATAATAGAAGTGTGGGGATGTAAGAGGGTGTTTAACAAGTTTTTTAGAGTTATATATTTGAAACTTTCTAGATAGATAGGCGATTATGTTTATTAAATTATATGAGTTTAGTAAGTTCTAAGCCTTGTCCTAATAGTTAATATTAAGATTTTAGGATTTACTATTAAATAATGGTCCCTCTTAGGCCCAATCATGTTAAATTAGGCTTAAGGCATTACAAAGTATTATCAAAGTCATGTCTAAGGTTGAACATGGATCCTGTGGTACAATAAGAAGAAAGTAGGTAGAATAAGTGAGTCATTACTATTATTTGATTTAATTAGTGGAAATTTAATTTTAGAATCACATTTTATCGTCTTATAGATGGCAAAAACAATAAAGCAAGTGGCTTATTCTTAGAGTATCATCTTATAGATGGCAAAGACAACAAAGCAAGTGGCTTATGCTTAGAGTATCAAGTAAAATCCTTTATACTTCCAAATGAACTACATATATTTCAAGTGATATGGTTTTATTCCTTATGCTTAGAGTATCAAGTAAAATCGTTTATACTTCCAAATGAACTACATATATTTCAAGTGATATGGTTTTATTCCTTTCATAAACTATCTTAAATTTAGTATGGACCAGTTTGGTTAACTTTTGCTTACATTTGTGTCAATGAAACAGAAAGCAAGTTTCATGATTGGGCTAAATGCTACAACATGTCAATAAGATTGCTCGTGATATTCAATATCTTCACCATTATTTAAAACTTAAACTCATTCTTAGGGATATTAAAACTAGTAATGTTGATCATGGCATGAACACTCTAATTTAAGACATTTTCTAGGCTACATGTTTCAAAGGAAACCAAACTAAAGAAAATATAAACAAGGTTAAGGACCCCAAAAAGTAAATGAAAAAATTGATAAATTAATACTTAATGGCAATTATTATTATTATTATCAAATAAAATTTTAAGTTTGTAATATAATTTGATGGAATTTGTTAGGAACGCTTTTTAATATTTATTAATTAAGTTATATATTGATTTTTTAAAAAAACAATGAAGGAATTATATTAACTAAGATTGAAGCTTACGTCAATAGCAATATATAATGATTAAACCATTAGAAAAAGGGGACTAACAAACTAGCCACATAAGTTGAAAATAATATTTTAGGTTTAATACTATACTAAAAGAACTACAATTAGAATCTAAGACTCCCAAATGAAGATCAATTAGAATCTAAGAATATAGATAATAATTGATCTTCATTGGGAGATGACTACCTAATGAGCTTTGTTTGCCAATAGGATTTATATAATCCAAAAGATAATACTAGTTTCCATCACATATTTATCCAAGGTTAGACCTTTGTAAAGTTTATCATTCCCTCTAAATAGCATAATTGCAACATATGAAAAGCAAATTTGAAGATATAAGCATATCACGTCATATATTTTGTAGTTCTAGTGGCTCAATTCACAATAATGGTCATTCCCTATCATTATAAAATAAATGCATTAAATATTGGATTTTTAACTAGATAACATGAGAGTAGGGGTATTAGGAAAAGAGATCAGCATTAGTTTCAGGAACCAATTAACACAATAAGGATAATGTTATCTGTATTCCATAGCACCTATCTTTTTTCTTTGAAGCCTTTGCCTCACTACCAACCAACTAATAAATAAAGACTTAGAGGATAGAGTTTTAGACCAACTAAGACGAAACTATGGAGCTTTAAAGGAAAGAGGCATAAATAATTCATAGCAAGAGGTTAATGGTTACTTAATTATACTGATGTCACTTAAAGAAAAAGAAACTTTTTAGTAAAAGAGTATCCTGATTCAATTTGTAACAACCACTAACCATTTTTTAATATTTTATCTATAACTTCTGGTTAAAATATTATATTGCAATGATGAAGGAAATGACACAGACACAACAATACTAGAGATGGAATATCCAATAGATCCATCGGTATTTCGAGCCTCAAAGGACCTTTACCTCCAGGAGATTTTTTCTAACCCATTTTTGTTTTCCAAAGTATTTCATTTTTATTTTTATGTTTATTTCTATTTTATTTTTATTTACTTTAATTTATGTCTTTTCTTGTCTTTCTTGTGCCTGTTTGTTCCCTTCTCACATTGACGACAATGTGTTATTCATGTGTGGGGAGGGTATGTGTTTTGCTTTTGAATGTGATTTTGCATATTGTATGATAGTATTAGGTTGCATTTTGTAAATTGTGTCAATGTGTCAATGGCTTAGATGAAATTGAAATTTGTTTAAGTTTGAACATAGTCTATTAGGTTGTGAATAATCTTTAGCTTGCAAAATTAGTGAATTAGGAGTTTTTGGATGAATATACATCTTAATTAGGATTTAGTGTAAGTTTAGCACCCTCTAAATTGCCATATTCATTCATAATTTGAGGCTTTTCAACTGAAGTAACTTTACTAGTATTTTTCATAGGAAAGAGTAGCTAAAACAACAAGGTAGGTAATAAAAAATAATAAAAAATGTGTTTGTTAAATTAATAACTATTCCGCTGATCCTCAAGTTATGAATAAAGCTGGTAGCCAGTTGAAAACGTGATATAGCCGAGTAATCGTATTGACACGAATCACAAATGTGTGCCTCTACGTTAAAAAGTTATAATAGCGTTTCAACCAAGCTATTTAATAAAATAACTTAATCAAGTAACCAGATCAACATTCATCACCAATATTTGCCTCTAAGTAAAAGACTAGGTCCTTATTAAAGTATATATATATATGTGTGTTCTTAATAAAAATCTACCAAACTTGTAATAGCTTCAATTTTCATGAAAATGTACTTAGGAACAGTTACAAACTATGAATGACCAAAGAATCATTAATGTGTGAGTGCAATTGAAAAGGGTAAATAAATTAACACTTAGATCTCGATTAATTTGTATATTTAGTTCAAAGCCCATAAACACAGGTTTTGCATGCTAATGGTTTGATACAACTTAAATGATTGTGTTCAAGATTAAATTTATTTCATGAAGTTGAAGCCATTGCCTCATTGTTGCATTGTGTTGTGTGTTTCTTATGTGTTTGTTGTTTTGTTTGATTGAGGACAAACAAACATTTAAGTGTAGGGATGTTGATAGGTATGATTTGCATCATGTGCTAGGGTTTAAATTTTTATGTACTAAGTGTTAAATTGAGTGTTTGGTGTGAATTTAGTTATAATTTTGTTAATTTATGTGTTTAAGTGTTTTTATGGGTTAGTATAAGTCTTTGAGCTTATATGTTATGTTTTTGAGGTACTTTGATGTGTTTGTTAGTGTTTCAGGGCCAACATCGAAGAGCAGAGGAGTTTCGGAGACTTTTGGGCCAAAACCATAGCCCACAATCGTGACATAATAGGCTACGATCGTGATAAAGACTTCTGTCACAAGTCACGACTGTGATAGAGAGGTTAGATGCTGGCCACGATCATGGTAGGCAAGGCCACAATGGAGGCCTTCAACTGGCAAACATCCAAAGAAGAGAAAAAAAAATCAAGTTTCAAGGGATTTTTTAGACCATTTTGACCCCAAAAAATTCTAGGACTGCCAAGATATTTAAGGAACATAAAGAACAAAAGATGTAGCTTTTTGCATCAGCCATAATCCTAATCCCTAAAGAGAGCTTTATCAAGAGATTGAGGAAGAAACGAAGGAAGAGAAGCTATAATTCCATTATCTAATTAGGGTTAAAGATTATAACTCAAGAGAGAGTAATCCACTATAAGATCATCTAGACCCGATCATTCGATAATTTTATAATTAATTAGGTTTCATTAAGGTCGAATTAAATTCCGCTTCTCTCAATTGGTAGTTCCTAGCTTGATTCTTGATTTGGTTATGCAAACTACATTCTTGTTTATATTTTCTAAATTTGATTATTAAAATTGGTTGCATAATTAAATAATTTTTTGTTTAGTCTTGTTTAATTGAATTGTTGAAATTTGAGTTCAGCCTTAGATTTTAGGATTAGATTAGTCCTCCTTGTGGGATCGACACCTTAGGTACTACGTGAACGAATCCTACGCTTGCAGTATTATTGAGATCAAAATTATTATAACTTATCATATTGGAACCTGCGATCAGGCTCAAATGTAGTGGAAGATTAGAGGCTTGCTAGAGGTCATGCTAACTGAAGATGACAATATAGTGTTTACTTTTAGCATGAAATCTGAATCCCTAAAGATCATTAAGGAGGAACCTTATCATATTGTTTAGCTCCTCTTATTCCTACAAACCTGGCAACCAAGAATGAAGCAAAAGGAAATTGAGTTAAGAAACATCCTTCTATAGGTAAATATTGACAACATTCCCTTTGAATACTAAACTACCAAGGGCCTAAACTACTGGCAAACTATTTAGGGAAGCCTTTGTGTATGGATAAAAACACAACCATGAGAAGACATATTGGATTATCAAGAATATGTCTCAGTATGGACATTTTAAACGAACTAAAGGAAAGTGCGCCAATAATAATATTAGCAGATGGAAATTCACATAAGGAAGACAATTTTTTTGTTACTAGTCAATGGAGACCCTCATTAAGATTTCAAAGGAAGGAATGGAAAGCCACTAGAAGAATTTTTAAGAAAGGTGATTATCTTGAACTAATCTAGTAGGAGGAAACTAATCCAGAAGGTAATGATAGTACTCCTCCTATTTTTGAAGCTCCTCATTCCCAAGTTAATAAGGACAATACTCTAGGAAAGGAGCATATCAGTACATTAATCCAAGGAGCTGACAGAGAGCTTACAAGACTCAATCTCTACTCCAACTCCAACGTCTATACAAATAGGGGAAGAACAATAAGAAGAAAATTTGGAGGAAAAATTTAATTAAGTGGAAACTGGGACATCTAATAGGAGAAATAGAAAAAGGTACAAAGGTAAAGGCATCCAAAAATAACTCTTACAGTTTAGAATGTGAGGGGACTAAATAGCCTATCTAAGTTTAATGCTTTGAGAATTTTGCACTGAAGGAGAAACCTTTATTATTTTGTCTATTAGAAACTAAAATCAATAAGGAAAACCTAAATATGCTAAACTGCTTGGAATCACATTGGAAGTTACTCTAAAACCACTAATATCACAATTAGAGAAGAATAATCATTTGCTACAGTGAGGATTTAGTAGATGTGGAGCTGCTAGAAGCTAATGAGCAACTCATTCCTTCCAAAGTGACTTTTAAGATGGAGAACTCTATAATTTATTCTATCTTTATGTATGGTTTCAATATTGCATTCCAAATAAATGATATTTGGAGTTCCTTAAAAAGCATAAAGGGTTTTTCTTAAGGACCTTAGCTATTCTATGGAGATTTCAACACTAATCTCTACATATTAGAAGTAGATGACAACCATAATTTATTCAATTATAACATGGATCTCTTTGAATGCACTGGAGAGCTAGAACTCATTGATTTTATATTTGAGGGGAATAAATTTACTTGGAGCAATAACAAACCTCTAGATGGTTTATTCGAAAAAAACTAAATAGGTGAATATAAGCTAGCTAAGGTTAGTGCTAAATCCCCATTTAAGATTAATAATTTTCTTATCAATGTTAAAGGCTTTCAGGAACCTATAGATTGATGAATGGAAGAAGAAATGATTGGAACAAAGCGATTTGTATGTTTTTAGAAGTTAAAAGCAATAAAAAATGGATTACAACTTTTAAATGCTAGAAGATGTCATAACAACAGAGTGGTGATTGATAAAGTTAGGGATAAACTCCCCTCAATTCAAAACTCAATGGAAAACAAACTTGGAGATTGCAACTTGTTAAATAAGGAGAAAAAAGCTCTCAAACACTAACTGTAAGTGCTTGATAACCATAAATCCCCTATCTAACAAAAAGCTAGAGTTAACTGTACAAAGGAAGGAGAAAATTGTTTTAAAATTTTCCTCAGTGCTCTTTTAGATAGAGGAACTTATAATAGGGTTTATTTTATAAAGGTTGAGTCTAATGGAATAGTTTGTAAACAAGAAATGTTAGAAAGGTAGCAGTGAAATTCTTTAAAAGACTATTAGGATCAGAAAGGATTATAAACACCTCGGTGCAGGTTTTAAGGAATTTTATTCCTACCAAGATATCTAAGTTAGATGCTAACAATTTAAATGGACCTGTGAATGATAGAGAAATTGAGATAATGTCATTTAAAATGAATGGAATGAATGCATATGGACTAGATGGGCTTAATGGCAACTTCTATCGTAAAATATAGACTAAGATTGATAAAATTGTTAAGGAAGCAATACATGAATTCTTCAATAAAGAAGTTTTGCTAAAAGAAATCATCAAACTATAATTGAATTTAATTATCAAATCTCCCAATTTAGCTTCTTTTAGTGATTTTAGGCCACTAGCTTGTACAAACTTTCTATACAAGATTATAGCAAAGTTGTTGGCTAATAGATTGAAATCAGTTTTGAACTATATAATTAGTGAAAATCAAGATCCCTTTTTGAGCAATAAATATTTTGGTGTAATATCTTAATTTTGCAAGAGCTTATGAAGGGATATGCTAAGAAAAACTCTCCATAAATTTATGTTATTTAAGGTGGATCTTCATAAAACATTTGATAGTATAAACTAGTATTCCATGTTGTAGACATTTGAAGCTTTGAATTTCCCTCAAAAGTTCGTAAATTGGATTAAAGTATGCATTAACTCTCCATCTTTTAGAATTCTGATCAATGACACTCCTACTAAAATCGGGATTTAAAGGCCTTAGCCATGGGGACCTTCTTCCCCCAACTTATTCATCATATGTAGGGAAGTTTTAAACCTCTTATAGAAACAAAATGTCTCAGCTGCCTCTAACTTCAAGTTTCACTCCAAATGTAGGATGGTTTCTGATTGGGCTTTTCTATACTTAAGGGCAACGTTAAATTGCCACAAGTGCATGAAATAGTTGTAGCTAGTATCAATATGTACGGGTCAAACATAGAAAGAAAATGATTACTAGTAATTACATTTCTCCTATTATCTAACCTACAGATTGATTTTTGGTTTTAAATAAAAAACTAAGACTTAATTAAAAAAAATAGAAAGCAATATTAAACACATAAATGAAAAAAATCACTTGGAAAACAATTAATATAAAGAATTAGTATCTAAGCAATGAATTTTTCTAAAACCCTTAGAAATTAACCTTTTGTAATGCAATTATTTAATGACTATTAGACCGTGGAAATTCCTATCGTATGCTAATAGCTCTCTCAGGTCTGCTAATAACTAATCCTAAGTTTATTAACCAAATTACTTACGTTAAAGTTGATAGGATTGCTTTACCTATTTGTGAATTCCGCTATTAGGTTTGACCTTAATCTAGAGGATTTCTATCGACTTATCCCTAGGTTAACACTCAAATCCTTTTAATTATGGTAGATCTATTCATACACAGTTTTTCTCAATCTTTAAGTTATGAAATCAAATTATGAACTAATATTTTATATTTACTAGAGTATATATTAAACACATAATTGGCCCATCAAACAAGTGCATAGTTATAAGCTAATGTAACTGTAACATTCCGTTCCCATATTAGGGTTAGAGCCAAAAATACCATACAAGAGAACTAGCAATGAGATAATATAGAAATGCATTTCATGCTCATGCATAATATAGCATGCATATACGTGAATTTGATCGTTGCAGACATTACAATAATTTGTTCATACACTCATTTGACATTTTTTGGGTATAAATGATTTATTTAATGTGATTATGATGTGGATAGTGAATATTTTGTTCTAAAAATTAATTTGTTGAACCAAATTATTAATTTAGAATTTTTGGAGAAATTTGAGAATTTTCTTGAATTATGAGTAATTTTTGGACTAGGAAAAATGCCAAATGGCAGGACAATTGATAAATGGTAGTAGAAATAAGAGTCAAATGGAATCAAAAATTATAAATAATATTTGGATTTAATGACATATGTTATTGAAATTTGGAGATAATTGGACTGAAAATTGGTGTTGATTGAACTAGTCAACGAAAGAGCATAGTCTAAACTTATAGAAAATGGATATGTGGCAAGTGACATGCAAAACTCACGACTCCTTGCTTTATTGAAAGGCAAAAATGTTTATGTATATTACTTACAAAAGAACCTCGATACCTTATAACTAGTTTTATTATGCTCATACATATAAAACCAAACTCTTTTGTTTTATTAATAATAAATATTTTCATTACAAAAAGTAATTGGAAGAAAATTAAGTTATAAGTAAATACACTTGCTTTCTAGGGCACTATATTTACATTACTCCAACAAGAGGATTGATGTTGTATTCTATTGGATCTTTTGATCATTTCTTCACATTCTCCATGTTCTTAGATCAACATTATCCCTTATGAGCATTCTTTATGTCTAGAATTGTCTCCAAAAGTCTGCTCCCCTAACCTGTCTCGACTCATGACTTTTTATAGTAAATTTTAAGTTTTTTAGCAAATACATAATCTGATATACAGCCATGTACTAGATAGTGTATAAGTCAAAATCTCCAAAATTTCGATTCTACATAGGCTAGGAGATTTACACGGTAATAGACACTACTATGTATCCCATATTTACTTCAAATCTTTGTTTTATATTGCATTTTTATCTTAATACTTCTCCTTTTGGTCTATGAAGGCAATTATAACCTATGACTACACTTTGAGCGAATTAAATAACAAATATACGATAAAACTACAAAATATTAAGCAAAATACAATAAATATGGGTGTGAAAATATAGTCAATTATGCATCTATCACTTTCTCTAACAAACTTATATTTTTGTAGATGACCTCATTTTGCTAAGTAAAACACACTTGAACTCTGTATCATTATAGACGAATACCCTTTAAAGGTTTAAAGAACTATCTGGCCATGGAATTAACCTCCTAAAGAGCCTTTTTATTCTACTAGAGAGTGTGTCACATCTTTCATATAACGTTGCTCAAATAACAATGTCCAAGCACAACCCCCATCTCTTATATCTAGGACTTCAAATTTCCACCAGAAGACTTAGATATAATGATTGCTTTCCACTAATTTAGAAAATTAAAAAAAGACTTGGTCTATAGATGAATATAGCTTTAAACTATAAAGATAAATTATAACTTCTAAAATTTGTTATCTCCTTAATGCATATAAACTAGTGCTCCTATATTTTCTTATCAAAATTTCTCCTTAAGACTGTGGAAAAGGATGATAAAGATATTCTTATAGGAAAAATGAGAGGACGTAGAGGAGTTGCACAGAAGTAAGTTGGAAAGACATATGCAAACCAAAAAGAGAAGGTAGAGTAGGATTGGGGGCTATAAACAATAGCAAAAAAATTATAATGCTAAAAAGGATATGGAGAATCCTAATAGACAAGGAATCATTGTGGATCAAGTGGCCTTATAACTACATTCTCAAAGGAAACAAACTCTGGTTTTTGGTCCCTAAACACAGTTCCTCCTAGTTCTTTAATCAGATTCTGAACTTAAAGGTCTTAGTGGAACCAAACGTAATTTGTAAAGTAGGGAATGGAGATAATTCTTCTTTATGGTTTGATAATTAGACTGGTCAAGAAGCTTTTTTACATAATCAACATATAAGGTTAGCTTTCTCCTGCTTTCCTCAAAAAGCCAAGGTGAGTGTGCTTAGGGAAAATGAAAACTGGACTTTATTCCTAGAATCATTGAGGAATAGATGAACTATTCTTCTTTTAAATCCTGAAAATGGGGGCATACATCATTGGCATAATATAACTATGGCTGACTTAGCAAATAGGAAAACCAAGGAGCTTATTTATAGGATTGGTTCTAAGGTAGAATGAAGCAGAATGGTTTGGAATAGCAATCTTAAGCTGAGTGCCAGCTTTTTATTATGGTCAACAATGTTAAACAAGCTTAGCATAATAGAGAAACTGAATTATTTATCCTTGCCTAAAACTTGAGTTGTATCTAACTTCATTCTCTTAGTAATTTAGAAACTAAATTGTAATGTGTGAAGATCAGTATAGGGTGTTTAATAAGGTACTTTTCAAAGTGTGATCTTTTGTAACTCAATTTTATTATTCTTAATATATTTTCAAATTTATTTTTTTGAGAAAAAACATTTTTAAAGCTCTTCCTAACTATCTTCCATCTCAACATACTAAAGATAGGGTGATATGGTAGAAGCATTCATTTGGAATCTTCACTAACAAATCCTTTTATCTCTTATACAATCCTCCAGCTTAGAAAGCTCATTGGTTCAACCTAGTTTGATTCAAAAAGAACCTCCAAAGGTGGCTTTCCTTACCTAACTAGGTTTAAAAATAGGCTAAATGTACTTGAAAAAAATCAAAGGAGTTCAACCCACCCGTTCTTTGTTTGTCCTTTGAAACAATGAGATAGAAACTATGGATAACCTATTTTTCCAACGCCACTTCTCAAATACATTATAAAGTATAATACAAAGCTAATATGGAAGCCATTGTCAAGAAGGAAGCTAGGAAAAAATAATTCAATGAGCCACTTCCGTCACCCATCTCTCACCAAAAGCTACACATTATTCAAAATAACCTTTGCTTCATATGTGTATGCAATCCAAAGTGAGCATAACCTAAGAATTTTCAGGAAAAAGTAGATAGATATTAACTCATTTTGTTGCTAACAATATCAAAGAATTAAAGAATTCATCAGCCTTTCACTTCAGAAGCTAGAATATCTAACTATATATTAGCGAGCAATGGACTAGAGAACTCGAGAATGATCTCCACTTCAGGTGTAGACCAACATTAATGCCATAAATCAAAATGATCCTTGTTACACGCAGAGAAGTCGATTGTAACTTCTCATCTTACATGTAGTTTCTTAGATAAACAACATTATGTTACAGCTCCCTAAGACAAACTTATATGCCTTAATTTTAGCATTTGTAATTTTGAGTCATTTTGGAAAGAAAGGAACTCCAGGAGATTTACAGGTAAGATGAAGAAATTAACCACATTGTTAGCTTCAATAGTTGCAAGTATAAGGGAGCAATTTCTCGTCAACTAATTTACATGGAAATGCAACGGAACATTAGCGATTTCATGGGGAATCTAGAAATTTTGCTTTCCATTTCAATGTAACTTCATTCTCTTAGTAATTTAGAAACTAAATTATAGTGTGTGAAGATCAATATAGGGTTTTTAATGAGAAACTTTTCAAAGTGTGATCTTTTGTAACTCAATTTCATTATTCTTAATATATTTTCAAATTTACTTTCTTGAGAAAAAACATTTTTGAAGCTCTTCCTAACTATCTTCCATCTCAGCATATGGAAGATAAGGTGATATTGTAGAAGCATTCATTTGGAATCTTCACTAACAAATCCTTTTATCTCTTATACGAGCCTCCAGCTTAGAAAGTTCATTGGTTCAACCTAGTTTGATTCAAAAAGAACCCTCCAAAGGTGGCTTTCCTTACCTAGCTAGCTTTAAAAATAGGCTAAACGTAGTTTGAAAAGATCAAAGGAGTTCAACTCACCCATTCTTTGTTTGTCCTTTGAAACAACGAGATGGAAACTATGGATCAGCTATTTTTCCAATGCTGGTTCTCAAATACATTATAAAGTATAATACAAAGCTAATATAGAAGCCATTTTCAAGAAGGAAGCTAGGAAAAAATAATTCAATGAGCCACTTCTATCATCCATCTATCACCAAAAGCTACACATTATTCAAAATAACCTTTTGCTTCATACGTGTATGCAATCCGGAGAGAACATAACCTAAGAATTTTCAGGAAAAAGTAGATAGCTATTGAGTCATTTTTGTTCCTCAACAATCTTAAGAATTAAAGAGTCCATCAGCGCCTTTCACTTAAGAAACTAGAATATCTAACTGCATGTTAGCAAGCAAGGGACTAGAGAACTTGAGAACGATCTCCACTTCATGGTGCAGACCAACATTAATGCCATAAATCAAAATGATCCTTGTTACACGCAAAGAAGTGGATTGTAACTTCACATCTTACATGTAGTTACTCGGATAAAAGGCATTATGTTGCAACGCCCTAATACAAATTTATATGCCTTAATCTTAGCATTTGTAATTTTGAGTCGCTTTTTGGTAATTAATTTATTACATCAATTTCTAAAAGGAACTATATCCACACCTAAGTGTGTTTTTATTTGATCTTACCAGAATATGCAGTTGATGCACATATCATATAAAATTAGATGTATTTAGTTTTGTGATCATGGTTTTAGAAATAGTAAGTAGAGGATTTAGTCACCCGGACTACCAACTTAACGTTGTTGGACATGATCATGAGCTTATTTCGTTAAGCAGGATTTTGAATAACAGATGCAAGTGCATCATTTGCTTGCATTCCTGTTTCTTTCCTTATTTCACATCCAATTCCGGGTTTTCCCTTGCACTCCGTCATACGTAATTGGTATTTTCGAAATTGTGGACCCCAATAAAATTTCTCAATCTTCTTCTTTGGTGGCTACTGGTGGAAGCACGAGTCAATGTTAGTAAATGTCTCCCCTGGAAATTTCAGATGTTCCTTCCTTTCGGTCGAGCATTTCACGGGTCTTCTCTGTCAATTTCCACGTCAACTCGCGCGTTTTAAGGGAAGCATATCTTCATTAATCTGTGAAACCGAAATGTCGAGTTGAACTTGATCTAGCTCCACAAATTTTCGATGCAGGCGTATAGCTCTTGCTCTTCTTATTCTTTTTACTTCTCTACTGTTTTGGTATAGCTGTGCTCATCCAAGTGCTTCTCTTTCTTCTCGGTATCTCCCTTTGTATATAGTTCAGTTTCAGTTCCCCTACCCCATAGTTTTCCTTGTTCAACTTCAATGTATGGAATCCTCCAAGACAATGAGAAACGTCTCCAAGGTCTCTGCG
>JAOSBN010000007.1:1322899-1338126 GCA_027563595.1 Erythroxylum suave | reverse complement strand
ACCCCATAGTTTTCCTTGTTCAACTTCAATGTATGGAATCCTCCAAGACAATGAGAAACGTCTCCAAGGTCTCTGCGCACAATCCTTCCCATTCATCGTACACAATGCCTCGTCCTCAAATTTTCATTTTTATGTTCTACCTCAAATTCCTCCTCATTTCTTCAGGTAAGAAGAGTTGTTTCTCCAATTTTCGTGTTTTGACGATTTCTCGGTTCTGATGTTTACACTGTAAATTTCAGTTACTCCTTTAGTGTTCTCCGCGACGATTACTTTCGTAAACAACTGCACCGACCATGTATGGCCAGGAATTTTGACCACGAACTCAATTAAAACTTCGACCACTGGCTTCTCTCTCGGGCCAGGTGAAACTACAATAATCGATGTGGAACCCAACTGGCAAGGTCGCGTATGGGGTCGGACTCTCTGCACTCAAAATTCAAGCACTGGAAACATCGATTGCGTCACTGGCGACTGCGGCTCCACCACGGTAGAATGCTCTGGTGCCGGTCCTAACCCTCCAGTCACGCTCGCAGAGTTCACTCTCAATGATTCTGACGGGCTCGACTATTACGATGTCAGTCTAGTGGACGGCTACAACCTCCCAATGATAATCACACCACAAGGTGGTTCCCGCGAGAGCTGTGAGATCACAGGTTGCGTCAGTGACTTGAACAGTAAGTGCCCAGTGGAGCTCACGATGGTGTCTGGGGGACAGAGCGACGTAGTGGCGTGTAAGAGCGCCTGTGAAGCGTTCAACAAGCCTAACTATTGTTGTACTGGGGCATACAATACACGAGATGCTTGCCCACCTAATTCTTACTCTGCTTTATTCAAAACCAACTGCCCGACAGCTTATAGCTACGCGTACGATGATCCGAATAACACTTTCACTTGTGCCGGCGCCGATTATCTCATTAACTTCTGCCCATCTCCGACCACAAGGTAATGTATGGATTAATAACGGAAGATTCCTATTTGATATTGGATTTCAGTTGGCGCCTGCGTCTTGTTAAAATTGTCATTTCAGTCTGTGGAGGCCCAACTCCCGGCTATGGTTATCTGTTTTTTTAATGTTTTTTTAATATGTTTTTGTTTATATGTTTTTGTTTTTTTTAGTCATTTGCTTATTTCTAAATAAATAGTTTCTAAATAAAATAAATAGAGGAAAAAATTAAATCAATTTGATTTGTATAAATTGATAAATGAATTTTTAATCGGAAATTGATAATTTATAAAAATTTAATCAGAAATTCATAATAAGAGGGAATACTTATTTATTAGAATTCGGTACTTGTGTGAATTGTGAAATATGTTTTTTGTTTTCTTGTTATTGATTTGTTTTGCAGAGATTGAACCACTTTAATTTTTATTCATTACTGTAAATTCTTACCAAATAATATCAAAAAAGAAAATATTCAACAATTATATTACTAATTTATAATTATTATTAATTATAATTCTTATCATAAATAAGTTTTTAATAAAATAATAATAGTTGGAATGTTAATGAGTAAGTTGCTCATATTAAGAATGTGAAGTAAGAAATTTTCAATACACAATAAAATTGATCAAAACCTTTCTAATTATGAGCAAATATTTTGTTGTGTCAATTCCATATAGTTAGATCATTTGAAAATAAGTTTTTAATAAAATAACAATAGTTGGCATGTAAATGAGTAAGTTGTTAATATTATGAATGTGAGGTAAGAAATTTTCAGGACATAATAAAATAGATCAAAAACCTTTCTAATTATATGCAAATATTTTGTTGTGTCAATTCTATATAGTAGGATCATTTAAAAGTAGCAGAGATCTTTGTAGATGTGAATATATCTTTCATAATTCAACTTAGTCTCTTATCTTATTAGTTGTGGTGTAACAATATTGAATCAAATAGATTTTATTTAGAGGAGGTATCATCTAAATGATTAGTATGATGTAATCTGATAAGAATAAATGTGATCTAGGCAGTTTTAGTTCAATTAAGATTCCGATTTATAACTTAGCCATAAAGCCATAGGTGCCTATATATAGCTCATTTGAGTCTTGTTCCTCAACACAAAGAGAATGCAATGAGAGAGAGCATTCCTTTGTATGCTTTAAGGGAAGTAGTGAATGTTGGCTTTTTTGTATCTTTTATATGCTTTATCGCTTCCTTTGATTACTTATTGCTTTAGAGTTTTTTTTACTCAAGTGTGAGAGTTAAACATTGTGAGGGTTGCGAGGTATTCAAGAACAAGTTTTGCTAGCTATGATCACATGGGGAAGGTTAAGTCTTGCTTAAACGAACCTAAGTGACATTGTCTTGCAAAGGTGTAGAGACAACTTCGGTATAAGTTTGGTATGTATAAGGACTTTGTAACAATTTATATTAGAGCCAAATTTTCATATAGAAGGAGGCAGCAATTTAATTGAGCATGTTTAAAGGGTAGAAGCACTCATCGGTCCTTTACCTATCGGTGAAGAAGAAGTCCCTATATACCCATCTCGTTTTGAGGTAGGTGAAGAAGAATGTCCCTGTATACCCATCTCGTTTTGAATTCTGGGAGAGGCATATCCAAGTGTTGCAAGATTAAGTTGTTGATTTGGTGAAGGCATAAGAGCAAGGTAATTTCAAGATTATACTCCTTAAGAGTGCAGTTGCTACTTGAGATGTGGGACTTGTTGAGAGCACTATGCTTAAGGTGAGTGAACCACAAGTTTTAAATGGCAAGCAGAGCACCAAGAAGTTCAAAATTTTCTTATGAGATGTGGAACAATACTTTGGGGTGAAAAAGGTCTCCAAAACAAAAAAGATGTTAGTCACAACGATGTACTTGTTTGATGATGCAAAGTTGTGGTAGAGAATGAGAACCTCTAATGACATCAATACAGGTAGACCTTTGGGAGAAAATGAAGGAGCTAACAAAGTATTTCCTACCTAAAAAATCTTTAAACTTACGAGGGAAGCTTTGAAGTAGTTGAAGTAAGACAACTCTATGCAGTAGTATATAAGGAAATTCACATCTTTGATGTTGAACGTAGAACATAACTAAGGAAGACAAGCTATTTAACTTCATAAACGACTTACAAAATAGGACATAAACGGAGCTTCAGAGGCAAAACATGAAAGACCTCCCAAGTGTGACAGTGGCTACAGATACCTTAGTTGATCTCCAAATGTCACCACCCAATCAAAATAGTAATGAAGGTAAAACAATGGTGGGATGCAAAATGACTAAGAGAAAGGCAAGGAGAAGGTATATAAATCTTCTTAATGTAAGTCTAAGAAACAAACAAAATAGGATGTTACTGGCTTCATTTTTGAAAAGTTGCACTTTGCTCATGAATGCCCAAAATGGAAGATGGGTGAGGAGAATATCAATTTCATGGTCACGAAGGGTCAATAAGAAGGAGGTGAGGATCGGATGGAAGAAGTCTACCTCAATAATTATGCTATGTTGGGCATAGTTGGCCATGTGAAGGAGTGTCCAAATAAAAGCAAATACAAACCCAATGGAGAGAGAAAATGGTACATTAGAGATATACCAATGACTGAGGAGTCTTCAAGGGAACCAAATTCAAAGGAGTGTTCACAAATTATTTTAACAAAGGTGTCGAGTTCTTCTAGTAAGGATGGTTTGTTAGACATCAAGTCCAAATTATGGAATCTTACAAGTGATAGCAATCCTTGGTCAACGTTTGGCACTTAGGTTGACGAAATAAGGTAAAAAAATATGAGTAGGTAAGGAAAAATGAACATCATTGAAGAAAACTCGAGAGTAGGTGAGCATTGACATGCATTGGTTCATTTTGACAAAAATCTTTTAAGAGATATAAGATTTCGATACAAGACAAAAAAATGATGGCATTTCATAACTAGCTTTAGATAGATCTTGGGTTAAAGTTTAGCTTGATCACACACATGAGAAAGATTTGTAGGAGCTTCCATGTAAACTGACCAGGTTAAATCAAGTATGTTATAAGTTTTAATAGGGTTTTGGACCATGTGTAGAGTGACTTGGCTAATGCTAAGTTCTTAATGGACTCTACATATGGCTCATTTGAGCCTTGCTCCTCAACACTTATTCATTTATATATATATATATATTAAGGGAAGTAATAAACGTTGGCTTTTATCATATTTCTTGTGTGCTTTACTTTGCCTTTGATTACTTAATGCTATCATAGTTTTCTTACTTAAGAGTGAAAGTTAAACATTGCAAAGGTTTTGAGCATTCAAGAACAATTTTTGTTGTTCGATGATCGTATGGGGAAGGTTTAGTCTTCTTTAAACAAATTTAACAAGATTGTTGAGCAAATGTGTAGGAGCAACTTTGGTATAAGTTTAGTGTCTAGAAGGCTTTTATAACACATGTCATGCCATTAATGTTGATTAAATAATGAAACATTATTTGGATTATTAATTGCTATCTTATTCGTACCTACTCTTTCTTAGGCTAGGTCGGATTTGGCAACGTATCAGTCCAGCACCAAGCCCTAAAAGTGGGAATGACCATCAAGTCAGTCCATCGCCAAACTCACCTAATCAAACTTGGACCAATTTCTCAAGTAAAGGTATGCAAAGCCATTTCATTCACCTTTTTTTATTAGCTTTCTTTTTATATGTAAGACTATAAGCAACATTGAATGGCTATATATATATATATATATATAACTCACCAAATTCTCATAATTTGATTTTAAGTTTAACTTAATTTTATTACTTAATTACTATAATTTCATTACATTATTTATTATCTCTTGATCTAAAATAAATAATTTTGTTATCATTTTTGTATAATGTAAATAATTTTTTAATACTTCAAAGCTATATATTTATGTTTCATCTTTTACAAAATTAAAGTATAATTATCAATCACAAGTTTGCTCCTATCAACAGTAATAAATAAACATGTTTATAAGATATGATGTGATGTAGAAAATTTGATGAGGTCTTTTTATTTTATTCGGATCATGTTTAATAATTTTAGACTATCATTTTTAATTATCATTGATTTTCTTGCATAGAATTAAATACAGTAACTCCTTATAAAACTTTATAAAATTCAAATATAATAATTTTAATAGAGTTCTAATTCACAAATAAGATAAAAATTCCAATTTTAGAAAATTTCTTTTAATTAATAAATTTATACTAATTTAAATATTTGTATTTATGTGTTCATTATCAATCTCAAAAGACAACTATTATTCTAATAAATTTTGTAAGTAATTTAAAACTTAAAATAACGAAGTTAAAGTAATTATTAGATGGAACTATCCTATTATAAAGTGTGATACTCTTTCTTTTATCTATCCATTCAAGTCTCCTCTTGTTGATTTTCCATCATACTCTAAATCTATCCTCTTATTATAGAAATTCAGGTTCCTTACCTTTCTTTTTCCTTTGGTCATATTCCACTCTATGTCTTCTTTTTTCTCCTTTTTAATTGGTGTTTTCTCCTTCTTTACTCTTCCCTCTTGCCTTTATTTCTCCTTCACTTATCATGTCTACCATTGGGTCCTATCTAAACTCTCTTCATCTCTATCAACTTCTTTCTCCTTTTTTTTTGTTTGATTAGTGATATTGTTTTCTTTTTTCATCTCTCTTGGTATAGTTATCATTTAAAAAAAAATATTTTTTACTTCCTTTTTAGTTCTTTGATCCTTTAAGTACTATTTCATTTGCCTCCCTATTAGATCCTAAGCATATTAACCTTCTTAACCTACCCTTCTTTCCTTCTTTTACTAATGTCCCCTCTATTGTCCCTTTTACTTGCCACCTTTCTTCTAGTTCTTCCAATCCTTTTAAATCCACCACTCCCTTTCCTCTCATTCCACTCTCTGCTTCCCAGCCTTCTTCAAATACTTCACCTTTTGTTCTTGTGTCTCAATATTTGGTCCCAACAGGCTTGCCATTTATGGAGACTTTGCACTCTTTATTGCCTCTAACTTCTACTTCTTCTTCTCACTCAATCTAGCCTCCTAATGAGCCTAATCTAAAACTCAATTGAAAACAAGTAGTTGGAGATTCTTCTTAAGTTGATATGCCCTATTTCCCTCCATTAATGTTAAATGGTTACCTTACAGTTGCTCCTCCTTTGGAAATCTTAAAAGTAGGTGCAAGTTCTTCAACTATGGTAAGATTGTTCCTAGGAAAAAGACATACCTTCCCTCTTATTAACACTTAGGCATTTGGTAATTGGAAAAGTTTAGACTTAAAGGAAGTTCCTTTAAATGGAAATAATTTTTTTTATTGACCTTTCATTTTAAAACTTTAGCTCATGATATTACTGAAGCTGGCCTTAGGCATTGCAATAAAATTCCAATCTTCCTTTAACTTTAGAAATTAGTTCTCAACTTGGAAAGTGATAAGCATAACTAAGTTCCTATTTAGGTTCATATTCATAAGATGCCATTAGAGTGCTGGTCTAAAAAGGGTTTAAGTTTCTTGGCCAACTTTATTGAAAGAACATTTTTTCTATAGATAAAGATACAACTTCTAGGAAAAGGATTGGTTATACTAAACTTTGTGTCATGGTTGATTTGAAGCAAAATTTACCTAACACAATTGTTTAGATACAACTTAGAATGAATGACACACTTATTAAAATCTTAATAAGAGTCTCATACTAATAAAAACCCTTCTTAATTCAGTAAACGAAGTAATGGAAAGTAGTTGGCAGATTATTTAAAAGAAGAGACTTCTTTGAACTAATGGGAATGGATATTATTGAAGAACATGTAGGTGAGCCTTTTATGCAAAACACCCTATTTTCCCTGATATTATAATAAAGTATTTGAATTATGTCCCTGCTCCTCCTGCCCTTGGTGAGGAAGTAAATTTAATGATTCTTCCCTGAAGTTAATACCATAAAATAATTAATAGAATGAGTAGCTCCTTAAGGTTTAAATCTCTATAGCAAGATACTATAACTATTCCTCAAGTCTCAACTCACACCCAAGACATGTCTTCTCCTATTTTATTAGTGCCTTTTGATCTTGGAAATAACTTTCCAGTAATCTCCAGCATCCCTTTTAAGAGGATTGGACCTCAACTATAGAGGTTTTCAAGGTTAATAATAAAAGGAAATTTGACAAAAAAATATTACAATAAGGGCTCAAGGAGCCTAAACTCCTCTTAATGTCTATTTTATCTTACAATGTAATGAACATAAACTATCCTAAAAAGAAATAAATGCTCATATACTTTCTTTTAACATAGGTGTTTTTGGAGAAGCATTGGTTAACTCTTACCAATCATCACTTTCATCATAATGGGCAATTAGTTATTGCTTATGATCCCTAAAGAATGATGTTTCATTAATATTAGCTACAAATCAAATTACGCATCTTGTTGTCATCCTAACACATAACTGGACTAGTTTTGATATCTCCTTTATATATGACTGAATGTAATTTTAACTATTTAAATTGCAATTGCATGATGTAGTTGTAGCAAAGACTAATAAGAATGGGTTAATCTTACAAGGATTACAGGTACTAGTAGTGGCCTCTTTTCTATTATCTAACTATCGATCAAGAAGCTGATTTAATTTAAAACCAAAATAAAATAAAGCTCAACACAATAATGAATCAAGACAAACTTATCATAAAGATTAATTCAATATTAGATAACTTGTACCTAGGTAATGAATCCTTCTAAGATATCTTAAGTGTTAATCCTTTATCAAGCAATTCAATTATCAATTATTGGACGATTGAAACTCCTATCTTATATTAACGTCTTTCTTAAGACTATTAACAGCTAATCCTTAGTTGATTAATTGAAATCTCTTTTTACATAAAATCCCTAAGATTACGTTACTACAATTTATGCATGCAACTCCTTCCAATTATGGTAGATCTATTCACACAAGAGGATTTCTCAATTTCAATAATATGAAATCATGTATTTAACTAATATCCCAGACATTAATTTAAGAATATAAACACAGAATTGAATATTAATGAAACATTTAATTAAATTGCATTAAATTAAGAATTAAATCATATTATGCATCTCAACTTAGGGCTTAGCCTACCTGGGCACTAACAACTTAGTTCTTAAACAAAGAAAATAAGATAAAATTCAACAGCTTAGAAGAAGCATTAAAAAGAAAACAATCTATATATGTGTATATCCCCCTTCTCTCTAATGAAATCCTTTAAATCCTTCAACAAAGACTATTCTCTATCAGATATTTTGAAGTATCTTCATGTTTTTCTCATCTTAACTTTAGAATTGTGTCTCTAACTTAAACTTTGGCTGAAGCTTTTTGCTGAAGCTTTTGACTTTAACTCCTTCACTGCTATCTTCTCATCATAATTTCCTTTTATATTACAAAACTAAGTTTTTGGATTATACACGGACAACCACACGATCATGTAAGTGACCATGTATCTCAAAAAAGCTTCAAAATCATGATTTTACACGTTTATAAGAGCTTGAATGGGTAATGAATACAATTGCATATGGTACTCACACAGGCGTGTATCTCCATATGGCAAAAATAACATCTTTAAAGCTTTACATATTTATAGTCACTTATATGTTCCTCTTATACAATTGTGTATGTCACTCATATAGGGGTGTACATCTTCACACGAGCGTGTGAATCCAAAATAACTCCAATTCTTCTATTTTATACCATAATTTTCTCTGAATTCTTCTCCTTTTGATCTATAAAGGAAATTGAGACCTATAAATATACTTGAAGAAAAATAAATACCAAAAATAACATAAAAATCTTAAATAATATGTAAAACACAATTAATATGGGCATAAAAACATAATATAATAATTGTTTATCAAACATCACCACACTTTAGCTTTTGCTTGTCCTCCAGCAAATCATAATCCAAATCATCAATCTTACAATTATCCATTCCTTTCTTCTTTTTGAAATTTTAAACTATAATTATATTGCTAAAATAGTAATGTTTATATACAATCCATTACACGGATAACAAAAGAAAAGAAAACTAACCCCATTGACACTTATGTGGATAGAACTACAAATAAAAGCCTATAGCCATTAAATCCTCCAAATCCTCCTTAGTTTCAGGCTGATGTTTGTTTGCTTACCTTTCGCCACCATTACTTCTCTAATCAAGTTTACGATTGACTCAATAAATTCATATTTTGGTTTTTCTTCTTATGTTTGAATTCTCCTATTCCTCTCCCGCCAAAGGTTGTAGATCGTCATCTAAAAAGTGGTCCTAATGAGAAGGCTATTTTGTTGTCCTACCTTGGTCAGATGGATCATATCATTAACCACCTTAATCCAATGGAATGAGAATCTCGGAATCCTTAGCATATTTTGAGCTCTACTCCATACCACTTTCATATAAGGGCATTCAAAAAATAGATGATCCCTGCTCTCGAGAACTAGCTTATATAGCACACAAAGAGGATCATAACTACCAAACCATCTATCTTTAGTGCTTAATCGATTCTTGATAGTTAACCACAAAAAGATGGAAGACTTTGGACTTAATACTATCACCATACAAGATCCCCCCACGGCACGACTGCCAAAGTTGTCCCTTCAAAATTGTGGGCCGATTTGTTGGTGAACTCCTCACTGGAATGTGTAGTCCATATGATCTTATCAGCTCTACTACATACCGAAAATCCAGCAAGATAGGTATCTAACACATGGAAAAATCTTACATTGGCCATTCGTTCCCATTCCCAACTAATCCAGCACAGTGTTGCCTCTAATGGAATTCGATTACGAAATGAGATCAAGTCACCACGATCCCATAAAGGGCTGAACATGGACCAATTGTCAAACTAAAACTTGACCTCTTCACCATTCCCCAACCTTACCTTCATAAGAGGATAAACTGTCTCCCGTAGTTGCATCATATTCTTGAAAATCCAAGAATATTCTCTACATATGTGAAGTTGCCAAAAGCTTTGACTACTTAACCGATAGCTTTCTATCCACTTTACCCACAACTCTTCTTTGTCCACAAATAATCTCCAAATTAGCTTCATTAGCAATACCTGTTGCATTTGTGTGATCGTTATGATTCCAAGACCCCCTTGTTTCTTCGGTGTAGTAATCTCACTCCATTCAACCTTGGCTCCCTTACTATTATCATGTTTCTCGTTCCATAAAAATGATTTCATTATCCGCTCCATTTCCTTTATCACCTTCTTAGGGAGGACCACATGAGCCGCCCAGTGTATGTGCATGCTATTCAACACCGACATAATGAGCGTAACTCTTGCTGTAATTGAAAGAAAAAGGTTTTGCCACATAAATATTTTGGCCTTTAATTTCTCCAAAAAAAGGCTTAAAATCAAAAAATTTGAGTTTTCTCGATGTGATGGGAACCCCCAAGTATCGGAAAGGACTAGCTTGCATAGAGCCCCCCACCAACTCGGCCACCCATCCTAGATTCCGTACATCAGACGACACATAAACCCCACTCTTCTACAAATTCATCTACATCCCTGACTACTCCGAGAAAGTAGCCAGCCCACTCATTAAAATCAAAATTACCTGTGAATCAGCTCACACAATAGAATTACATCATCCATATAGAGTAAATGATTCAACTTGAGCTCTCTACATCGATAATGATACCAGAACTGTCCATTACACTCCACAAGTTGCGAGAGTAATCGAGAAAGCCTCTCCATTTCTAGAGTGAAAAGGTAAGGGGAAAGAGGGTCCCCTTGCCTAATCCCTCTAGTGTTATTGAAAGGCAGTGAAGGGGTTCCATTGACTAAGACACTCATGGTGGTCATCTGGATGCATTGTTATAACCACATCTGAAATCTCTTAGGTATCCTGATAGCTTCTAGACATTCACTCAAAAATCCCCAGCAAGCCATGTCATATGCTTTGAATAGATCAATCTTCGTAGCGCAGCTCTTTATCTTTTTCCCGGCATGATACTCCCCTATCAGTTCTTGTAATAATAATATATTGTCCCCTATATTCCACGATGGTAGAAAAGTTCCTTCTGTCTTCGAAACTACCTAAGACAAAACCCTTTTTAATCGATCAGCCAATAAACTTGCAATAATCTTATAAATCGTCGTGCAACACGAAATAGGCCAAAAATCTATGACTTGGCCTGGTCTCAACTTCTTCAAAATAAGACATACATAGATATGATTAATCTCCTTTAGTAATAGGCCGTTGTCAAAGAACTCCAATACGACATCTGTGACTGGAGCTCCTATAATGTCCCACGTCTGTTAAAAGAATCCTGTCGAAAACCCATCGGGTCTTGGTGCTTTAGAGCTGTGTAATCAGAAAACTACTTCCTTAATTTTTTGCGCTGTGAAAGGGGCTGTCAGCATCTAAATAATTTCTGCACTGGGGCAATGTCGCAGCACATTCTTAATGCCAAATCCTGCCCGAGTCTGTTCCAGTCTCCTTATTAATTACATGTAGAAATCGCAGATGTGTGCTGCTAACTCCAATTGGGAACAAATCGTGTGGCCCATCTCATCCCTTAACTCTGTGATAGTATTACGGTTCCTTCTAGCTGACACGGAAGCATAAAAAAATCTAGTATTTATGTCCCCTTCATTGAGCCTCGTTTGTCTAGTTTTTTGCCTGATGATGTCTTTTTGTAGTTGTAAAGCCTCCTGATATTGTTTTAAGGTGGTCTCCTCCCATTTTCTCAAGTGAACATTGTATGGATCTTTATAACAAAGTTGTTGAATTTCCTTCAGTGATGCTCCCAGTGCCTCACCATCATGTGTTCTATTCTTGCTAAATTCTTTAATAGCCCTCTTTGCTAACCTCAGTTTTTGCATGAGCTGAAACTCTTTATGACCAGAAATATTAGTGTTCCAGACTTGTTGCAGCATGTCCATAAACCCATTATTTTTAATAAACCATTGAAGAATCAAAATAAAGCCCTGCCTTTGACTCCCTCACACATATGTTGTATTAACAAAGATGAATGATCAGATAAGAGGGGGTCTCCATACAATACTGAAGCCATTGGATGAGACCTAAGCCATTGATGGTTCAACATTTCTCTATCAAGTTTTTTCCTCAGAAACCGCGATCCCTTTTGTTTATTCTCCCAAGTGTAAAGTATGCCCATCGCATGAAAAACCAGGTCTGTGTTAAGGAGTAGCTGTGAAAGTTCAGTGCCAGAACTTGAAAGAAAACCTGTGCCACCTTCCACTTCATCAGACCTTAAATAGCAGTTGAAATTCCAAGCACCACCCAAGATGCTTGCATATTGCCATACAACTCTGTCAACTGTTCCCATAGTACAACCCTTTGAAACACAAAATTGGAGGCATACATTATTGTGACCTCTAACTCCATCTGTCCTACTATCCGACAGCGTAAATGGATGAATCAGTCTCCTATTTTTAACATGTCAATCTCCATTATATTAGTATCATACCAACACATAATTCTACCATTATAGTGCAGATTATGATTGGTTATACAATCCCACCTAGATCCCAAAAATTCCTTTACCTTCGGAACAACCCTGCTCTTTATTTTAGTTTCTAGTAGCCCTACCAAAAAAGGTCTTTTCTTACCAACTGATGTCTTTATCATTTATTGCTTGAGAGGTTCATTAAGACCCATTGTGTTCCATACAAGAATTGTCATTAAAAGAGACACTCCGAAGAGATGATCCCTTTGTGTTTCTTCTTCTTAGTTTTCTTTTTCCCATTTGATTTCTTCCCTCATCCAACTGATACCTGACCGACCTCCCCTTTTTCCTGATCTGAATCTGCATCTTTAACCAATAACTGACTCGTTGCCTTTGTCTCCCCTTCAACAGGTTCCACTTTACTTCCTACCCTGTTACTGGGTGGTGTCTCTTCCCCCTTTTGCATCGGATTGTGATGTGCAAGTATATTCCTGACCTCTTCTCGATTCCCACTGCTACTAGATTCTACATGTCCATTCACCTGTTTCACATCTCCTAAGCCACTAGAACCAGTAAAGTGAAGCTTCTCTGGCAATCCATCCAAACGCTGGCAGCTATCAATGTCCCTGGCACCTGAAGCAGATTGCACAATAGGCACTCGTTCATGTGCCCTCACTGGTGACCCAACATTAGGTCTCCCTACACTTTGGTCGGAAGGTAATGTGTCTATCTCAGCAATTTTCTCCTTCCCTTGTCCAGCAGGCTCTTGACTCTCCATATCTGCTTGCCAACCAGATTGGAGAATTCGACCTGTAGTAACCCACTTCTGCCGCACAGCTATCAGTTTCCCAAGGATAGGTAAGCGTAATTTCATCTTGAATCAGCTCACCATTCTCACTTAATCGAAGAATTGGTAGCTGGTGTGGAAGAGACGCATTCTTTGGCACCTTAATGCAGATTTTCGCATAGCCTATACAATCCATTGTTGCGATTTGGGTGTCCATACAAAGCGTTTACCCAACGCACTGGCTAGGTGGCTTAACCCTTCCACCGTCCAATATTCCATCTAGAGCCCATGGAATTGAACCCATAACGGTATGTTTGCACTGAAGTCTCTGTCAACATCCAGTCCTGGTTTCCACTGTTGAAGAAACAGTGGCTGATCCCCAATATGCCATAGACCTTGCTCCATAATCTCAGACATATTTGAAGTCTCAGAAAATTTAAACATCAACGTCCCATCTTCTCTGAACATGACTTTCTCTAATCCCCTTTTACCCCATCTAGCCTGAGCCCAGGCATTCACTATCGGATACGCCACCCGTTTTGACCAGAAGAAGCCTACTAATGTGTGCAATCATGCTCAAGCTTCAGCTTGTAGCAGCTCCATAGGAGGTGAAACAATCCCATCTTTCATCATATTAGGATAGTGTTTAAGCTTACCTCGATGGGGCTTAGAATGAATCTAGTGTTGCTAAGCTCTGCTGTTCTGCATCGGATGCCGTTGTTCATAAATCTCCACCACTCTTTCCCTTTTTCCTTGGGGGAAGGAGGTGGAAAGTCCCCTGTCACTGAAGAAGACTCACCCATTAACGAGGAAATCAGAGGCGAGGAGACGAGATTCGCCAGTCAATGTGCACTAAAAGACCAGAAAGCCCTTAGCCTAGTATATCCAAGAGATATTGTTTGCATAGGGCCGCATAAGTCAACATGAAGCAATTCTAAACATCATGAGGCTTGCCAAGCTTCCGTATTAACCTTAACTTGCCCGTCTATACCCTAAATCATCATATCATATTAATCAAATTAACATACAATTATATTCAAGTTATCCTAAAACCAACATTCATAAGTCAATATCATTAACAATTATATTGATAATCTTTTTGAAATCAAAAGCACAAATTTCACACCCTTACAAAGGATTCACTCATTGTACTCAAAGTGTTTAGGGTGAAAAATATAACAAATTCTCAATTCATTACATAAAATGATTCTTAAACATAGACTTGCAATAAAATCACATCTCTACCACTTATAAGTAAACTAGAAACAAAATCAAAAGTTCTTTTAAACAGGATGTAATTTAGTTTAGGTAAAGGTATAGTAAGGATAAATAAAAACAGTAATGAAATTAAAGGAAATTCATATGAAAAATATTAAATAGAACTTGATTCTTCATAGCATAGGTCCTTTAAACAATAAAATAATTGATGCAATATTAATTTTTCTCACTCTCTAACTATTGTCACAACTTTTCATATCTATTTTTTAACATGCTTACAATATATAATTTCCAACTTTTGAACTTTTTCAAACAAATTTGGAGAGAACATAAAATTAAATAACTAAAACACTCAAGAAGAAACAAATTTTACAATCACTACATTCCAAAAGTCATACAAATATCATACCTTTTCTCTAACATTCTCATTATAACCTAAGTTCCAAGCAATCAAGTAAAGGCAAATTCCTTCAAGGTTTAAAAATAATAAAAGTTTTTTAAGAAAAATAGGGTAAAGGTTATCAATATGGTTATGATAAAAAAAAAAGGATAAGTCTCAAAAGTGGTTACTCCTAAAGGATAAAAATAGGTTGGGTAAAATTAAATAAAATGGCCAAAAAAAGGTTGAATCTAAATGCCTGCATTATTTTAATGCCCATAGTTTAAAAATGTGGTATCCAAATGAATAATAAAAGTAAGTTTTAAAATCATCCTGTTGGATCGGGAAAAGAAAGCATGTCATATTTGGAGAATCGGTAGATTTCAAAACTTTTTAGAAATCTTATTTACAGCGGAAGCAATATATCCAAATCATCATGCCAATCTATACATGATATGGTATAAGGATAATAATAAACATAAACAA
>JAOSBN010000007.1:1306088-1322031 GCA_027563595.1 Erythroxylum suave | reverse complement strand
CCTTCTTGAATAACCTCAAACTCTCTCTTTAAGACTAAGAAAAGATGTAACCTAGTCCAAAACTCTATTCTTTCTCATCTTCACCGAAACCTCTCTTCTTCTTTCTCTCTTTCTTTTCTTTTATTCACGTTTTTGGTCTTCTAATTTACAAGACAACATTTTTCTCTTCCCATTCTACCCTTAATGGGTGAGGAAAGTCTACCTTACTCTTCCTTTAATGCCTTAGTGCTTCTAACCTTAAGTAATCCACCCAAAATACCCCTTTATGAATTTTTTCTACCTTTAATTCAACTAACCTAAGAAATAAATTCTACTAACAAAAAAATAATAATTAATAAAAAAATTAACTCCCAAAATTCACTTATCCAAACCTCATAATTATTTAAATCATGCTTAACTAAAAGAAAAACATTTGGGGACCAACACTAGGTTATGAGTGATGGTAGCGCCGTAACTCCAATCACAATGGGCGTTAATCGTCCATCGAAATGCCGTTGGTGGTCGAGTGGTGACACCACTGATTGATGTCGTCACCGTGAATCACGATGGGTGAACATTCACCAATGGGTAGTGTAGGCGATGGAAGATGTAGCAATAGTGTCGGCGATGGGTTAGTGGCGTGAAGGCAACGGGTCGGAGACAACAGTTGATAATCATTAGAAACTGGTTGCAAGAACGTGGGTGTTGGTTAGACAAGTTTATGAAAAAATGTGGAAGAATGGATGGTTACAGAGAAAATTGGAAAAGGTGGGAGAGGGGAGTTGGTTTTCTCGAAACTTCCTAATTTCTAGTAAATTGGAGGGAGAACTCATACGCACTGTTCTCTAACTATCATCTCTGAGGGCATGACTGGCACGTGAATTTCACACATTAGTCAACGCCCTTATTGACTGCAGGGTGCATGTATAATGTTCCCAATGCTTTTATTTTCTTTCGTTAGCCATTTTTTATAAAACATATTGTCTATTTAATTAATTTAATAATGATTAAATTAATTTCTACAACTAATAAAATTGAAAAGTGTTGTACTAAAATTTGAAAATTGTTTTCAAAGGAATTTTTATTAGGAAACGTTTTGGAATTTAATTTATTTTTTAAGAGTTGAATTATTAAAATAAATTTATTATCAAATCAATAATTTGAGTTAAGCAAAAATTTTAAATAATTTCTTTCATAATTATATTATGCTTGAAATTATAAACATAATGAGATTATATTTTTTTGATGAAATCTGAAATTTTTGAAATTTTAAATCTCTCAATAAAATAATAAATACACATTAGGAATATGATAGTTCTCTTCCATTATTTGAGAATAAAACCAAAATTCTGTTTATTGTTTGGCTTGTTGAGTAAACTCAGGGTCACTTTAACCCGAATATATTTTATCTTAAATTAATGCATTCTACTTAACTAAATTTATATGATTTGGATGAGTAAACTCATGATCATATAAATTTAGAGGCAAGGTTAGGAATAATATATGTGTATATTTTAACAAAAGTTGTCACCTAATGGTTCTAGGAGTCATATGAGATGTGATTGAAAAGTAGTTTTCTACCTAATTTAATTTTAATTAGTTTATTCAGGAAACTCAAGATCAATTAATTTAAATAGGATCCTAGTCGACTAGGAAATTATTTGATAATTTTTCGATATAATAATGAGGGCTATTTATTTGAACAAAATAGTGGGAGCAATCAAATAATTTTAAAGTCCTTATTTTATTTGATTTTTGGATATAAACTAATATATGATTCCTTTATGTTTTTTGGATATTAAATTTGAAGATGAGTACCAACCTGACATTGAGGAGCATCATTGATGCTAACAAGCTGACTGGATCTAACTTTTCAAACTGGCTACTAAACTTAAGAATAGTTCTTAGGTAAGAGAAGAAGTTATATGTTCTTGATACTCCTGCTCCATCAAAACCTTGTTCAAATGCAATTGATGAAGATTGGGAGAAATATCAATGTTATGTTGATGATGTTGAACAAGCTACATATGTGACGTTAGCTTGCATGTCTCTGAACTTTAGAGGCAGCATGGGAACATGGATGCACCTACTATGATAGTGCATCTTAAAGAGTTATTTGGTGCATAAAGTAGGGTGGAGAGATATCAAATCTCCAAGGCACTATTTCAATGCAAGATGATAGAAAGATCTTCAGTCAACCTTCATGTGCTAAAGATGATTAGGTATATTGAAAATTTGGCCTAATTAGGTTTTGTCATGGACCATGATTTAAGCGTTGATCTGGTGCTGTAGTATCTAAGTTCGAGCTTTTCACAGTTCATTATAAACTTCAACATGAACTAGAAGGACATAACATTGCCTAAATTGTTGAACATGCTCAAGACTACAAAAGGGTGCCTTAAGAAGGAACCCAATTCTGTACTTTTTTTCAGTTCTTCTAAAAGCAAGAAAAAGGGCTTTAAGAAGAATAATAACAAGAAACAAAAGGCTTCTACTAATGTAATAAAGGACAAAGGAGGTACCAAGAACAAAATCAATAACAAGCGCATATGTTTTCATTGCGAAGTCAATGGACATTTGAAGAGAAACTGCCCATCTTATCTTGCTAGCCTGAAGCTGTCTCTTCAGCTAGGTTTATGATTGAGGTCAATCTTTCTACTTTTATTCCACATTCTTGGGTATTAGATACTGGTTGTGGTTCTCATATATGTAATAACATAAAGATATTAACAAGGAGTAGATCATTGAAGAAAGGTGACTTGCGAGTTGGCAATGGAGCAAAAGTTGCTATATTAGCTGTAGAAATTTGTAGTTTAACTTTGCTTTCTAGCCTTGTATTAGAACTTTATAATTGTTATTATGTTCTTGGTATTACAAGAAACATCATTTCTATTTCTTACTTTAATTTGAATGGATTTGTCTTTGTAATTAAGGAAAACAGTTGTTCTTTTCATAAAGATGATATTTATTATGGATCTTGATTGCTTACAAATGGTTTGTATGAGTTAGATCTTGAAAGGCCAATTCTTAACATAAATAGTAAGAAAAGAAACTTAAGTAACCAAACTTCATCTTATCTATAGTATTGTAGGTTGGGTCATATCAATGAAACTAGAATCATAAAATTACATAAAGAAGGATATTTTGATCCTTTTGATTATGAAACTTATGAATCTTGATTATTAGAAAAGATGACCAAACTACCCCTTAAGGGAAAGGGACAAAGTGATAGTGAATTACTAGAATTAATACATTTAGATGTATATGGGCCTATGTCTACGAATGCTAAAGGTGGATTATCGTATTTCATTACGTTCACAGATGATCATTCTAGATATAGTTATGTGTACTTGATGAAACAAAATCCTGAATCATTTGAAAAGTTCAAAGAATTTAGACTAGAGTTAGAGACACAAACTAGCAAAAGTATTAATACACTTAGATCAAATCGAGGTGGTGAATACTTAAACCAAGGGTCTCTTGGTTACTTAAAAGTGAACGAGATTCCTCACAATGATCTACTTCTGCAACTCCAAAACATAATGGAGGTTCTGAGAAGAGAAATCGTACACTATTAGATATGTTAGGTTCCATGATGAGTCATGTAGTCCTTCTTATGTCCTTTTGGGATACACAATTGAAACCACAATATATCTTCTAAATAGAGTTCCATCTAAATTTGTTGATAAGACAACAATTGATGTATGGACCGGTAGAAGACCTGGATTATCCCATTTAAAGATTTGGGGATGTCAAGTGTGTTATATCTGATAAGCTTCAAGCTAAATTAGGTAACTGCAAATTCGTGGGGTATCTGAAAGAGAGTTTTGGTTATCAATTTTATTATTCTATTGAGAAAAAGGAGTTTATCTTAAGACATGCTACATTCTTAGAAAGAGAATTTATTCTCAAAGAAAGTAGTGGGAGTGAGGTTGAACTTAGAGAAGTTCAAGAGCCACAAATTTGCATCAAAATGGAGCAAGATCCTCAAATTGATACATATAATGTACAATCAAGAGTTCAATAGACACATAGTCCATGACAAATTAGTAGAATGCATTGTCCACTCACTAGATTAGATCTACATATTAAGTAAGGAAAGGGTAACATATCAATCATACATGATGAGCCTATTACTTTTAAAGAAGCAATGCTAGATATTGATTCTACAAAATAGCAAGAAGCTATAAGATCTGAAATGTAATCCATGTACACTAACCAAGTATGGACTTTGGTTGATGCACCTACTAGTATTGTATCGATTGGATGCAAGTTGGTTTTTAAGGAAAAAAAACTAACATGGATGGTAATGTACATATGTACAAAGCAAGATTAGTGGCTAAAAGTTATAAATAAAAACAAGGAGTTGATTTAATGAAACCTTTTTGCCAATAGCTATGCTAAATCCATCAAGATCTTTTTAGCCATAACTGCATATTATGATTATGAAATCTGGCATATGGATGTCAAAACTGCATTTCTTAATGGGAATTTATAGGAGGATGTATATGATACAACCTCAAGGTTTTGAATCTAAGAGATTTCCTAATCAAGTATGCAAGTTGTAATGGTCCATTTATGGACTTAAGCAAGTGTCACGGAGTTTGAACATCCATTTTGATGAGACAACCAAAGAATTTGATTTTATAAAAAATGTAGATAAATTATGTCTCTATAAGAAGGTTATCGGGAGTACAGACGTTTTCTTGGTACTGCATGTTAATAACATATTGCTAATTGGAAACAATATACTTATGCTACTGTCTACAAAGAGCTAGTTATCCAAGAACTTCTCTATGAAGGATAAGGGAGAAGCAACCTCTATTCTAGGAATAAAGATATGTAGAGATATATCAAACAGTTGCTTGAATTGTCCCAATCCACGTATATAGACAAAGTGCTAAAGAGGTTTAGCATGGAGAATTCCAAGAGGAGATTCTTACCCATATCACATGGGATTTCTCTCACAGAGTATGTGTCCAAAGACAAAAGAGGAGAGAGATAAAATGGATTGTATTCCATATGTTTTGATAATTGGATCAATCATGTATGTGATGATATGCAATAGACGAAATGTTTCTTATGCTTTGAGCATAACGAGTAGGTTTTAGTCTAATCCTAGTGAGGGTCATTGGATGGTTGTGAAAAATATCTTAAAGTACTTAAGAAGAACTAAAGATGTTTTCTTGGTCGACAGAGGAGATGAACTGAGAGTTCAAGGATATTCATATGCTAGTTTCCAGTCAAATCATGATAATAGTAGATCATAGTTAGGGTACATTTTTATTCTAAATGGTGGAGTAAACAACTAATCATTGGTGATTTAATGACTGAAGCAAAGTACATTTCTGTGTCAGAGGCGACAAAGAAAGCAGTTTGGATCAAGAAGTTCATCACTAAACTTGGAGTGGTTATAGCATTGTTGAGCCTATAGTATTGTATTGTAACAATAATGGTGCTATTGCACAATCAAAGGAACCCAAATCTCATAAATGGTCCAAACATACTCAGGAAGTTTCACTTGCTTAGGGAGATAGTGGTGCGGAAAGACATAGCATTGGAGTGAGTTCCCATTGAAGAGAATCTAGCAGATCCTTTTACTAAGCTATTGTCTCAAAAGAGACATGATCGACATATGGATGGATATAGTATTAGATTCATAGGGGATTGGCTTTAGTGCAAGTGGGAGATTGTTAGTTTATGCCCTTGTAGCCAATCTGTTGGATGCAAATTAATGTATGACATTATTTTCGATTTAATAAAAAGGCTTTATTTATCTTTATGTGTTAATTTAATTAATATTTTAGGTTTTAATACTAAAGGTAAAATCCTTGGAATAATTACTGTGTAATTGAAATTATGATGAGATCATAATTATGAGATTTAATTTACACTTATGTGTTATTCCTAAATGTTACTTATTGTAGTTTTATCAAGATGGGATATTGTTGAAACAGTAAAACTAGCACACATTATATTTCTTTCTTATGAAGAAAGTAATTGATATCATAAATTAAATTATAGAAATACTTAACTAATTTGTGGGTGATTATTAGAGAATAAGTCACTGAACTAACCTAATTAGGAGAATTTCAGATGGAATATTACTTATGTGTCTATAGATTATCTCATAATGATGGTTATATAATTGATCCTGAGACTTAAGATTTATCTAGTGTGGGAATTACCGTGTTTTGATACTACTTATAAATCATCCTAAGATAATTTAGTCAGTAGTAATTGGATACAGTATGAACCATATGTAGATAGTTGAGTAAGTCAATATAGAATTTGTGACTCTAAAGTAATTAGAGATAATATTCTATTGTTCTTGATTAGTAATGATTTATGGAATGCTCTGTCCAGAGTGAATTGAAATTTGAAAACATGTCATAATTACCCAAATATCAGGAATGTTAAAGTGATTAACTTAACATGTCCATGCATGGTTATGAAATATAATTTAATTCTTTTGTCATTCAATATTCTAATTAGACAGAGTATAGCTATAGTGTCTACTCTCATCATCAAATCATATTTGTTCTTGCTAATTAGTAATTGATTTATAATTGAAATTTTAAAAAATTATAAATCAATTACTAATTAGCAAGAACAAATATGATTTGATGATGAGAGTAGACACTGTAGCTATACTCTGTCTAATTAGAATATTGAATGACAAAAGGATTAAATTATATTTCATAGCCATGCATGGACATGTTAAGTTAATCACTTTAACATTCCTGATATTTGGGTAATTATGACATGTTGCTAGATGTCAATCATGATTTATGATTATAAATTATTTAATTGGAGAATTAAACATAAATTAAAAGAAGTTTTAATTTATCTAACTCTAATTGTGAATTAGAATTGTAATTTATAATCATTGTCAATTTATTAGGAACTTAAAGGGTCACACATCAAAGAGCAATTTGTGAAAGAAAAATCAATTTAATTAAGTTGAACTTAATTATAAAATTTGAGAAACTTTGGGAATAAAAAATGAGTAAATTAATTAGAATTAGAATTTGACTTTAATTATAATTAAAGAAATATAATTTTAATAAATAGCCCATGATTTTTCTATTTAAAGGGAAGAACTTTTTAGAAGCTAGCACTTTGTCTTCTTCCTCTCAAATCAGTCAAGAATTGCTATATGGATACTACCAGAAGTTGGATATTTGAACATCTTATGATTGGTCAACCAAGAAAAGGTTTCCAAAGGCTTTTCAACAGGAAGGCGAACAAGGTACTATTTTGAAATCGTTTTATGTTTTATTTAAGTTTATTCAATTATTGGGATCTGTTCAGAATCTCTAAAAATTTTATTTTCCACTACACCTGTGAATCGATCACGGATGGATTCCAAAAGATGAAGCATTAGAAATTCCATAAACTTTCTTATTATTACCTAGCCAACTAAAATAAAAGGATTGATTTTGATGATGGAAGATTAAATCTTAAACTAAACCTAAATCTAGGCAAAGTAAACAACCACCATTGATAGAACAAAGCATGTCATCAAGAGAAGGAACCGTATATGAATGAAATTTAGATAAGAGCTCCTCCTAGTATCCTCTTTGTACTTACGATTCAAATTATTAAAAAAGATTTTATAATTTGAATCCGTACAAAAACTCCTAAAATATGAAATTATTTTTTTTCAAGTTACAACCACCTATCTTGAATTGAATAATTGTTATTTGTATCCGATTAAAACCTCCAACAATGTAATAAATATGTGAATCTTTATAAATGGATTGACATAAGAATTGTTAAAAATAAAATTATGCTTACCAAAGAAAAGTATAAGGAAAACCAAAGTTTAGAGCAAAAATCTCCAAACCTCAACGTATAAAACCCCAAGGTTTTTAAAACCCAGCGTATGTCTGCCTAAAACCATCGTACAGAGTCAATTTGTTCCAGACTTGTGTAATTTTTTTCTTCTCATCTACCTCAACGTACTTCTCTTCTTTTTCCAAAAGGACCCATTTTTTTTGTTATGAACCCTTCTTTTGTTTTTGAAACTGTCCAGTCCTCAACCTATGTGTTCCTTGCGTTTTTGCTATCTCTTTTATTTTTCTAGATAATGAGTTTTATCTTTTCCTACCTGTGTTATAGACTGCACCTCTATACTGCAACGTTTTGGTATTGCATGTGTTTCTGTCGTGGCTCCTCCTCTGCGTTTCATCTTTTACCTGCTGTCGTTTTGATCTTGTGCCATGCGTTTCACTCCTGCTGATGGTAGTGTTGTGCTTATTCTTTCATGTGTTGCCATTTTGTTCTTTTCTATTTGTTTGGCCTTTATTTTGACTAAAGGTGAAACATGTAGCACTTTGTTTCGATTTGCGAGCGTGCTAGGAATTTAAAGTATTTCCAAACTAACGAAATAAAGAAAAAGATTGTGCCTCGTAATGTGACTAAAATTAAAATGACTGTGTATTGCTAGAAAGGGACAAAAATCTAACAGAAAGAACTTTGCTTTATTGGTAAACAATTCGGCAAAACGCAATGACTAAGAAATTGAAAATTTGCTAACAACAATTGAAAAGAAAAGGACTAGGCTAAGGAAAATAAAAGATTGTCGAAAAAGAAATAAGCTAAAAAGTTCAAAGATTTGTTGGGATGCCAGGCTTTTTGATATGTCAAAGGTTAGATTCTTTTTTCTTCTTCAAAACTCCCATTTATAGCCAAAGATGTTGAGTGTCCTGCTCCAATTCAAATTTGTAATCCTAATCAAATTATATCTCACTGGATAGAGATAAACGTTGGATGAAACTCTATCTTATCCAATGGAGATTGAGTTTGGGTTGGTGTCTATCATCTTATCCTCTTATCTCCTCTTTAAACTTGGACTCCTAGACTCCCAATCCAATTCCAACTCTAATATGTCCTTCTCTACTGGACACCAAACTCTGATGGGCCAAGGCCAGTGTCTGGACTTCTAACCATGTACTTTCTTTGGGCTTCGGGTTTTCGGCTCAAAACAGTAAAAATGGGCCGAACCCATTTTTTGGTGTAAGCATTTGCCCCCTGCACCATTGGGCTTAGAAGTATAAGCCCTATGGTGGTCTTTAAACATTTGGTTATATCCTTTGGACATTTTGCTTGTTTCAATTCCTCACGAGGTTATACCCAAAGGTCCTCCACCTATGATTGGTAATAACTCGAGTAATCCCCTATGCTAGCCATCCGGACATAGGTCATTGAATGGACATGGACATTGAAAATTCAAAAGACTCTTTGATGAATACCGCGCCAAACAGCAAATCTAAGGCAGAACCCATTTGATGCTCCCTTTTAAAACACAAACTCTTTAGCTCTCAAAAGTCTCTAATGCCGTCGATATTTAGGGGTTGCTCCTCGTTCTTCATTAACCACCAAAAGAAACGACTTTCGAAGACTTCCCCAAAGCTTATTCTCCTCTTCTACTCGCACTCCTACCATTCTGCCGCCATCACCATTGTCGCATAATCTCCCAGTGTTCTGCTTTCTAACACCATCGAAGCCCAGTCATCTGAAGGAGTTCCGTCACCGTCGACATCCATCGGTAAGCCTGTGCTTCCTTCCCCTCTTCTTCATTTCTACGACCTTTGTTAACTTTAACAAGCCGGGTCTTTCTCCAAAAACATTATCACTCTTTTTCTTTCTACCGTCAAAAGCTCTGCCAATCGCTCAACAGGATGTCAGGTATGAATCTTCTCGAACTCCATCATTTCGATTTTAGGTGACTGTTGTACTTTCTAGTGACTACTATCGTTTCTGGTGACCTTGAGAGTCCCTATTGACCTCCAAGGTTTCAGGTATCTCTGTAATTTGAAGTTTGGGAATTGTTGCTTGGATGGTGTAGTGAGTACTGGGGTGTGTTTTAGGAGTGTGATTGCTTGCAGATAATTTTAGGAACTCCAAATTATAGGAGAAGCTCTACCAAAATTTCTCCAGAAACTGACCTCCCATTTCTGTATTGCAGACTCGGAAATCCCTCTAACTCTCCCTGCATCTACGGACTTGGTCACCAAATAGGTATAGACCTCTCTTTTGTGTCTCTTTGCCCTTCGAAACTTCCTTCGATCTAAACATCTTTATTAATTAAGGTGACTCTCAACAATGCCTGACTGTTTCTCTGGCCTCCCCAACTCCTCCAAGCATGCCTTTTCCGCTACTTAAGGAAGAAACCCTTCTTCTCCATCGTGATTTCTTCGCCGCGCCTGGTAAACAAAGAACGTTGATCCCCAACGCGTCGGAGCATGGAGCTTGGGTGGCCACCTGGCGGCCATACTTTGAGAATTGCTAGAAGCAGGCTGGTGTTGCTGACATCATTGAGGTGTCCCTTCACCAGCAGTATTTCGACAGGGACCTAATCATGGGAGCCCTATGTTTCTGGAGTCATGGCTGCAATTCTTTCCTCTTTCCCTATGGTATGATGTCGGTGACCTTATGGGATGTGGTGGCGATCACCGTCTTACCTTTGTGGGGGGAGGAGGCTGCTTCTGTTGTTTTCCCAGAAGAAGATAGCTCTTTGGAGGATGCATTGGTTTCTCTGCCTGCTGCTTCTTCCTTCAGTGGGGTGAGTGTCTCCTAACTTGGTTACTGCCTACTTCTCCTCTGCTTTTTAACACCTCTAATTACTCATTTTTCTTTCTTGTAGGTGGTGAGGCAAGCCAAAGACTTGGACCTGTTAGGTCAAAACTTGGCTCTAATGTGATACTTGGTCGCCAAGTACATTACTTGTTCCCCAGCCGGAAGACTAACCAAGGAGACCAAGAACTTGGCCCTCGCGCTTCACTAGGGTCAACAGGTCTCCCTAGTCAGCATTTTCCTTGATCACTATTATCGGGGACTATATGTGGCTATTACCTCGGAGCCATTCAAGGAGCTACCTCCGTCTGCTTGGCTCCTCTAGTTATGACTCCTTCTGTACTTCCCAGCTCTACGTTCTTCAGCTGCTATTTGGAGGAATGAAGTTTCCCCTAGGATTGCAACTTCTTATTGCCCCTGCCCCTTCCCTCAAGAAGAGGTAGCGAGGTATTTTTTGAACTTGAGGGGATAGGGTGCCCCTCCTATGTTTCTCTTTTACCGTGGTGAGGAATGGCATGTCCTCTCGATGCATTTATAGCAATATGTGTCTGGCAGGCTCGAGGAGCATGAAAAAGATTGGCGTCTGGTTTGCGAGGCTTGGCATCTTTTAAGTGGGACCTCTTCTATGTTGAAGGGAGGTGGTAAGCAGCTAGGGGTCTGTTGTGAAATTTATATGGCGCAACTGTGGTGTCGTCAGTTTGGTTTGACATAGGGCTGTTCGGATGTTATCCAGCATCTCTCCAAGCCGGATGGTAGTATGGTCTCTTTATTAGAGGCAAAATTAAAGAGTTCATCGAGAGGCGATAGGAGAAGCTGTCGGACACTAGAATCAGGCTGATTATCTATATTGAAAGGGATCCGGCCTCGATGATCAATTCTTTCAATTCCTGGTGGCAGAATGTTTCCTAGACCTTCATTCTTTCTCCGCCTGCTCAAGGTTTGTCTGGTAATTTTCTATCCTTCCTCTTTATTACCCCAGACTTTATGCCGATGTTTGACTTTCTTTCCTTTGCTTCTGGTGTCCTCTCTCCCTCGACTTCTAGAGGAAAATTGTCTATTGCCTCTGCCAAAAGCAAGGTTCGCAAGGCTGATCAAGGTAATCATCATTTCTCTCCATCTCTTCCTTTCTCTATTTCCTCCTAATTTTATCTTTGGTTTGTAGCTCCCTCAGGTGAGAAAATACCTAAGTAAGCCAAGGTCTCCTCCGGTGTCAAAGTTAAGAAGACATAAGACAAGAAGAAAACTGCTTCTACTGGCTCCCGCAAATCTGGAAGGTTGGCTAGTCAGCTGAAATTTAAGGCGGTCACTGGTATCCTGGAGGTCACTAGTGATGAAGGTTCAGAGGGGGCGGGTGAACAGGAGGAAGTCCTGAGCTTCCATGAGGCCACCCGGGGTTTGGAAGTTACTGGTGAACAACAGGACACTGAACCTATGGTCACCAAGAACATCATGAACACCAGAACCATCGGTGATCCGGCTTTTTCTCCCATGACGGTATGGGCTTTGCCTTGCCAGCCTCCTTCTTCCTTTAAGCTAGTAACATCCTTACTGACTTGTCTTTATTCTTTGCAGGCTCTGGCCTCTATTAGTTCCACGATGGAGGAGGAGCTCTCTTGGGAGGACCCCTTAGCAGTGATGGACTTAAGTGTCTTCGATCCTCCTTCCACTGTCCCCATTGTGTTGTCTCCAGAAGAAGCAGCTGTTGCTAAAGAAAAGGTAAGGGCTTTCTTCTCTTCTGATTTTTACTAATTGGATGAAGCCACTGTGTAGGAGTCACTTCAAGCTATAGAGGTTTTGTTGTCCTCGAATCTCTTGGCCACTAAGAAGGTGGTGTTGAGTTCCTTGAAAGGTAGAATTAGTAGCCTGAGGGCCCAATTTTCAGCTTGTTCCAGCCAGAGGGAAGACACCAATCGCCAAATGGGTCACTATCAAGCTCTGAACACTTCCTACGACCTTCAAAAGAAAGCAGTGGAGACGCTCTCAGAGGACATCAGGCAATCTAAGTTGGCGGCCAATAACCACATTGCTCAAATAAAAGCTTTGGAGGAGGAGATTGCAGAACTTCAAGGGAAGGTTGCTGCTGCCCAGCAAGAAGTGTCGGGGCATTAGGTCTCCTTGGTGGGTAAGAAGGAAGCCTTAAGGGTGAAAAAGTAGGAGGCCACCGAAAGTGATGAGGAGCTGAAAAACTCTATCCTTCCATTGTGGCTTGTTCTTCTAATCTGAGGGGAGCTAAACGAACAATTCATGACTGCCTGGTTCAGTGGGATGAGATCCGCCATACCCAGTATTCATTTCTGTAAAACATTTATGGATTGCTTGTGTAGCCTGCCTTATAAGCGGCTTATTTTTGGAAGGATTTTTTACATTTGGCCTCGTACTGTTTAAACTTGAATTTGCTGTAAATGAATGACGAGACAAAATTTTATTGCACTTACTTATCACTAAACCAATAGCTCTTACAAAAATTTGGGTAGTTTACTTGACAAATTTTTACCAGTGGCCGACCATTGATACGAGCATTTAAATTCTACTCTTTTTGAATATTTTCCCACATAATGGGATAATATCTCTTCAAGTATTTGCTGTTGATGTACTTGCTATGAGTTTCTTCGGATAGACTTGATAATCAGTAAGCATTCCCAAGTAACACCTTGTGGACTTTGAATGGCCCTTCCTAATTCGCTGACCATTTCTCGTACACCTAATCTTTACTTCCAATGGGCAGTACCAACTTCCAGACCAAATCGCCTTCATCAAAGTTCTTTCTTCTTAATTTCTTATTAAAGGCTCTAGCCACCTTCTTTTTCTGTAGAACCATCTTATTGAGGGCATCCATTCTTACGTGGTTCAATTCCTCTAGCTCCATCATTATGACTTATGAGTAGTCCTCTGGTGTCAAATGATTTTTCCATGCAACCCTTAAAGAGGGAACCACCACCTCCATAGGTAGTACAACATTGTGTCCAAAAGTCAGTGAAAATGGGCTCACCCCAGTCGCACTTCGTTTCGATGATTTGTATGCCCATAGAGTCTCGGAGAGAAGGTTGTGCCAGTCTTTGGGATTATCCTCCATCATCTTCTATAGCATGTTCGTTATGACTTTGTTCAAGGCCTCAGCTTGTCCATTTGCCTGAGGGTAATAAGGACTTCACCTTAGGAATTTAATATCGTAATCCTCTATGAATTCCCTGGCTAATTCTCCAGTGAACATTGTCCCTTGGTCAGTGGTAATTGACTCGAGAATCCCAAACTTGTGGATCAAATTTTCCTTGATAAATTGAATGACTTCTTTCTGCTCGACTTTCTTCATTGGCAGAGCCTCTACCCACTTGGTGAAAAAATCTGTAGCCACTATGATGAAAGAATGGCCTTTGGATGACGCTGGGTAAATTTTCCTAATTAGGTCAATGACCCACCCACGGAAAGGCCACGGCTTGATTATACTTGTCAATTCTGCGGCTGGTAGTCTCTGGATTTTCCCATATCTCTGGCACTACTTACAGCCCTTAGCATATCTGAAACAGTCATCGAATATGCGAAGCCAGTAGTAACCATGCCTACGAATCAACCAACGTATTTTCTCTCCGAATTGATGGGCGCCGCACACACCTTCATGCACTTGTTTCAAAACTTTCATTGACTTCACCGGGCCTAAACATCTAAGGAGGAGGCCATTGGTACTTTTCCTGTACGGAGTGCCTTCCAATACAAGATAATTCAATACCTACATCTTAATTCTATAGGGTGTCCTTCCTTTCAAATTTTCCAAGTATTCTCTAATAGAGCTTCTCTAGTCACCAAGACACTCTATATTGGTGTTAAACACATCCACTAGCATCCCTCGGCCATCAATGGAATGATGATTTTTCTTCTGGTTAAGGACGAACTTATGCATTAGCTCATTGGACATCTTCCCTCCGAAGGCCACCCTAGCCATTGAATCCGCCTCCCAATTGTGTGGAACGTAGAATAAATCCATGCACTCAAAATCGTCTAACAATTGAACCGCAACAACAAAGTACGATGCCAGAGAAAAACTACAACACTTATATTCACCGTTTAGTTGTCTGGTGACCAATTGTGGATCCCCATATATGGGTAAGTCTTTGGCATCGAATTCTTTGAGGATCTCCAACCCAATTATTAGAGCTTCATACTCAGCTTGATTGTTAGTGCATGGAAAGTTGAGATTGAAAGAGAGCGTAGTTTTGATATCTGCTGGGGATATGATAATGACTCCTGCCCCAGCAGCATCAGTTGTGCTGGATCCATCGAACTTTAAAATTCATGCTGCTCTTTATAAATAGAACACGTTCAGGTCCGGTTCTTCAATGTCGGGGACTTCTACACTCGAATGGTTAGCCAGAAAATTTGCGATGGCTTGCCCTTTCACAGACTTCTGAGGTAGGAAATGGAGAGAAAACTTAACTAAAGCAATAGCCCATTTTCCTATTCTCCCAGTGATAATCGGCCTTGTCAACATGTACTTGATCACGCTAGTGTTGGACACCACAAATGTAACATCCCATCACCGATGGAAAGGGTAGAATAGTAATTTTGAGTGGTCCATGGGCGTTTAGAAATGCCTTTCCATGTTCATGCATAATCTAGCATCCGCATACACGTTAATAGTGAATTTTGCACATGAAAAATGATTGTACATGCATTCATGACATTTCCCAGTATAAGTGTTAAGAAATGTGATTGTGAATAAATGTGATTTGTGTGTATGAAAAATTGAATTGGAGTGTGTCTTTGTGAGTTTTGAATTTTTGGAGAATTTTAGAAATTTTTCTGGAAATTTCAGGGTACTTTGCCAGACTAGGAAAAATGTCAAGTGGCAGACTGATTGTTTACTGGCAGTAGAAATTGTTGTCCAATGGCAATGGAAATTTTTGAAAAATGATTAAAGGAATTTTCGTCAAATGCTGTTGAAAATTGGGAGAAAATTAGAATAAAAATTGGACTTAGGATATAAGAAGTGGACAAGTGGCAAGTGACATAAGTCACTTGCCAAACATGCCTTAAGTCCACTACTTGTTTTAATTAAAAGCCTTTGTCTCCTTCTTAATTTTCATTCACGATGGTTTCTTCTTCTTCTTCGACGGTTTCTTCTTCTTCTTCAATGGTTTCTTCTTCTTGTCATTTTGTGGCTAATCTCCATCCACAATAAATCTAGCTCTCTCATATCTTAGTTGCTCTCTTCCCTTCTCACTAAAACCCCTAACCTTCCAAGCTCAAGATGGTGACGATCGTGTATGGTGGAGGGGAGTTAACGATTTTGTGGTTTTGGAAGATTTGGAAGATTAATAGGTAAGAAACATGTTTTATCTCATGGTTTTGTAGTTAATTAAATTATTTGTGATGTTTGTACACTTAATTG
>JAOSBN010000007.1:1266475-1305988 GCA_027563595.1 Erythroxylum suave | reverse complement strand
TGCAATCTTCGACTTCGACTTGTATTTATAGCCTTCGTCTCTAACTGCTTCTTGATTCTTGAATCTTGAATCTTGAAAGAAGCGGTTAATCAGTTGAGTTCTGTAATTAACCCAAACTGACTTTTGCGTCTGCTTCTTTTTATTTTGCGTCTGCGTCTGCGTCTGCTTTTGTTTCGCGTCTGCGTCTGCTTCTGCGTCTGCTTTGCTTTGCGTGTGCGTCTGTTTTGCGTCTGCGTCTGCGTCTGTTTTGCGTCTGCGTCTGCTTTGCTTTGCGTCTGCGTCTGCTTTGCTTTGCGTCTGCGTCTGTTTTGCGTCTGCGTCTGCTTTGATTTTTATTCGATCTCTTTTTGTTATACATCAAAATTATATTTAAGTAAAGTCATCTTGACTTAACAGTAAGGAATTCCAACATTTAAATTCCCCTTCTACTTCTCATTTCAAGGCTTAGTTTGTTTTTACCATTAGTTACCATTATAATGTAATGGACTTCGAGGAAGATTCTATTATAATTGAAATACAATTGCGTTAGACAATCCCCATGCAATCTATTATTTCTTTCCTTCCAGATATAAAAATTTTAGCACCAAGATTGTTTTTAAAAAGCTTTATGTCTGCTTTGTTCTTAAGTTTTAGTTTGGTGGCCCAATGTATTACCTCACTGCATTTAGCTTTGGTGCAACTTACTCCAAAGTGTGTAAGCATTTTGTAAGAAGTGTAGCCAAAGAATAGGTGGTTGAAGCACTCATTGTTATTCCCGCTTAAATTGGAACTGAGATTAGAGAAATTGAATTTAAAAGAGTCTTTGGCTATCAGTCCACCCATAATTTCCAAATATAAGGTGAATGAGTGTGTAAGTAAGATGTATGTATCCTAAACTAATTTATGTCAAAGCTTGATTATGGGATCGTAGGCATCTAGCAGTTTTCTCTTATAAGATTAAAGACCAAAGCATATTGATTTATCTATTGTCTATAGAATGGTGTCAAGCGTGAAGTAGTTTAATGTATATATAGGCATATTGTTGAATATGTGATAGGGAAGGCCCAACATCATCAAACGATAATACAGTACACTAAACTTCTAGGCCACTCATAGTTTATAGTAGGAGGAGAAATGTTACGATAGGGACAGTGTAACTAATTCCAGCAAGGACAGGACCACAACTAACAACCTATATATACCAAAGAATAGGAATTGTTGGACATCTTTTGTATATTGGGTCAATTCGGCTATTAGCTGGGAGGCAATCTTTCCCTAGGCCTTTTCCATTTTTGTTAGGTTTCTCCCTCTTTCGATTGTTTTGTTTTTCTCTACTATTCTCTCTTTCAAGAAAGTCTATTTTTGCTTATATTTGTTGTGTGTTAAATCTTTCTTAAGCTCTTCACTCTACCATTTTGATGTGGTGAGCGTGCCTTTGTTCCACCATGACTAATACGAGAGCTAAAACACGTCTAGACACGGTGGAGAGGTTCTTGGAGTCTTTAGAATAGAGAATGGGTATGAATATGTCCCAAACTTAGCAGCAGCTTGATGATATAAAATCTTTGTTAGCGATGTCTTTGAAAAGAAAATCTACTGAGGAGGATATAAGTGGTAGTCTAACTGCGGATACAGATGGATGCTCTTCTAGTTGCCCTATTATTGCCAAGCCTGTCACAAAGTTTCTTGCTTTGGGAGATGTTCAAATCTCAGTTAGAAAGATCGAGCTTCCCAACTACAATGGCCTGACCCCCTCAGTTGGGTTAGGTGTGCAGAGCAATATTTTCAGATCCAGCGTACACCTAATGACCTCAAATTTACACTTGCTCTTGTTTTTATGGAGGGGTACACTTTTCATTAGATGACTTGGCTCAATTATAGGAGGCCTTTGTTATCTTGGGATGATGTTCGGTAGGAGGTCTTGGCTTATTTCAGTGGTGCTTTGGCTTTCAACCCGTGTGAAGTTCTTGTTACTTTCAGGTAGGTGGGTAATGTAGATGATTACATTAAGGATTTTGTCACTCGTTCGGCACAAGTGACAAACTAGCTAGAGGAGGCTTTCACAGGCCATTTTTTGAATGATCTCTGTACTGATATTAGAGCCCGTATTCATTCTTATGAGGTCAAAGATATTTATCTGACTATGAACCTAGCCCGAGAGGTGGAAGATGAAATAGATATTTTATCAACCAAAAAGCCTACATGTTCTGATTCCAATTAAGATTACTTTAGCCTTGGGGCTAAAGTTGGTATAGTTACGGGCCTTTCTTCCAACAACACTAATTTGATTCAGGCTGTGGGCCCTCAAACTATATCTGGATCTACCCAACATGTTATGTCAAGCTCTTCGGGTCCTGTCAAAATTTCTTCCACTCCTTTTCTTTCAATCGTGTCAGCTTGTTCCTAGTCATCCACAATTTCTTCCACCGACAAACAAGTCTATCGATATTCTCAACGAGAGTATCAAGATCTCTGGGCTCGTGGACTCTATTTTCATTGTTAACAACCTTATCATCCACTGCATCGCTGTTTCAATAAATCCATTCAGACAATGATTCTCAACGACTTCGATGATGAGTCTTTGATTGAGTTACCTACCTTACCTACTAATTCTGGAGACAACATAGCTGTGGAAGTCCTTCCCGAACAACCTCAAGTGATGCAATTGGAGTTACCTTGTTTTACCATGGATAATTCTTTGCGTAGTCGCACGATGAAGGTATGTGGGTATGGAGTTAATGATAATGATTAATAGTAGTGCTAGCCATTATTTCATGGCTAAACACATTACTGACAAATTGGGTCTTTTGATTTTTCTTACTAGTCGTATCAGTGTGAAATTAGGTGATGGTCAATTTCGAGATACTTAAGGCTTGTGTCCCAATATAGAATTACAGTTGGGATTAGTTCATTATCAAATTGATTGCTATTTATTCCTCTCAATGATATTGACTTAATATGGGGGGTCTTTTGGCTTGACACACTAGGTGATGTACAAGTTAATTGGTCTCGCATGTCTATGGCTTTTGTTTATTCCGGTGTTCCAATGGAAATTTAGGGTGATCCTTCTCTCACATCTACCCCTACTACTTTTTGATCCTTTTTTAAGCTGATGAGTGTTGATTATGGAGTCATTTTTTGGCTAAAGATTCCTGCTGAGGATCAGATATGTTTCGGCAAGATGGGGAGTTCTCATTGTTCTGATTTGTCTCAGTTGTCGAATCAATATGCTGAGGTTTTTGCCAAGCCTATTGGTTTACCTCCACAACATGCTATTGAGTATTGTATTCCTTTGGAGGCAGGGGTGTCTGTCGTGAGTGTCTGACCTTATCGTTATGGTCACCTTTAAAAAGATGAGATTGAACGACAAGTGGCTAATATATTAGTATCGGCTCTGATTTAGCTGAGCACGGGCCCCTTCTCCAGTCTCATATTGCTTGTCAAAAAGAAAGATAATGGCTGGAGATTTTTTGTCGATTACAGAGAGCTAAATAAAGTGATCATTGTCGACAAGTATCTGATTCTAGCTATCCAGGAGTTGCTTGACTAGTTACATGGTGCACCTTATTTTTCTAAACTAAATTTACGCTCAGGTTATCATCAAATTCGCATTCATGACAAAGACATTCCAAAAACTACTTTTTGGACACACTCCAGCCATTATGAATTTTGGCTGATGCCATTCAGCTTGAATAATGCTCCCATGACATTTTAAGCATTGATGAATGATTTATTTCATTCGGGCTATCGTCAATATGTTCTAGTTTTCTTTGATGATATTCTTAATTATAGTAAATTTTGGAATTCTCATTTAGAACACTTAGCTTCAGTCCTCAGCAAGTTACAATAGCACTGTTTTACTGGCAATCACAAAATGAGTCAGTTTGGTCTGACTCAAATCGAATATTTGGGTCATGTTATTTCTGTCCGAGGGGTAGCCATGGATCCTAGCAAAGTGTCAAGCATTTTGTAGTGGCCAATTCCAAAATTTGTTCATAGCATTAAAGGATTTATGGGGCTCACTGGCTATTATCATAGATTCATCTAGCTAGCTCGCTAGACCTCTCACCGATTTAGTTAAAAAGGATAATAACAGTTCTTTTGTGTTGAATTCGAATGCCCAATAGTCCTTTAGCACCTTACAACATGTGATGACGACTGCACCTATATTAGCTATGACTAATTTTGGCAAGGCTTTTTTTCTTGAATGTCTCGCTTCAGGGGATGGTATTGGTGCAGTATTAATTCAAGATGGGCATCCAATTGCCTTTTACAGTAGGTCCTTAGTGCCTAGTAATTTGTCTAAACCAGTCTACGAGAAGGAGTTAATGGCCCTTGTCATGGCAATCCAACATTGGTGTCCTTATTTAGTTGGACGTAAATTTCTGGTGTGAACTGGTCATCACAGCTTGCGTCATTTGTTACAATAGACTATCACTACTCCTGCTTAGCAAAATTAGGTTGCCAAACTCTTGGGATATGAGTTTGACATTGAGTATAAGCCAAGAACTCTCAATCGGACTGCTGATTCTCTATTTGGTCAGCAGGAAGGTGTTTCTTTATCAGCCTTATCGCTACCTTACTGGGTAAATTGGGGAGCATTGGATGCAGAAATGAAAAGTGATACTGCTTAGTAACAGCTTAAGGAAAAAGTCCTTAAAATTCCATCACTTACTTATTCAAGCCACATGATTATGGATTCCACAACTATTACAGAAGTTAATTCCACTCCACAAGGTCAACATTTAGGTGCGTATCGCACCTACAAACGTCTCGCTGTCAATGTCCATTGGATCAATCTGATGAAACACATTCAACTTTGTGTGGTTGCTTGTGTTATTTGTCAATGTAATAAGTATAAAGTTATGTCGGCAGCAAATTTGCTACAACCGCTTCCAATTCCTTCTCATTAATGGACTTCCTTATTCTATTGGCTTTGACTGCATTTTTGTTATAGTGGACAAGCTGAGTAAGTACACCTATTTCATCAGTTTGAAGCATCCTTTTATAGCCCACGTTGTTGTTGCCTTATTTGCTAAAGAAGTCGTTACTTATATGGGATTCCACATTTTATTGTTAATGATAGGGATTCCATATTTTTGAGTTGTTTTTGTATTGAACTATTTCATAGCTGGGGCACCACTTTGAAGATGAGTATGACATTTCACCCAGAGATTGATGGCCAGACGGAAGTCCTCAATTGGTATTTAAAGACGTATCTCCGTTCTTTTTCTTATGAACAACATAAGGAGTGGGGTAAATGGTTTCATTGGGCTGAGTTTTGGTACAACACCAACTATCAAGGTGCCACAAAGTGTTCTCCTTTCAAATTAGTGTATGGTCAAGCTCCCCCAATGATCACATAGTACTTGCTCAATGAATTTCGTGTTGCTGCAGTTGCTGAGGCTCACGCGGACTATTCTGAAATGCTCAAACAGTTACAGTATAATTTACAGCAGGCTCAATCAAGCATGGTGAAGGCTACCAACAAACATCATAGAGAGTTGGATTTCAAGGTTGGTGATTTTGTTTACTTGAAGCTTCGTCCTAACCTTCAAACTACATTGTCCACTCACGTGTATAGTAAGCTTGGCCCTAGATACTATAGGCCATTTATCATTCTACAGAAAATTGGCAGTATAGCTTATCGATTGGATCTGCCTCCTATAGCTAAATTCCATTTCATGTTCCAAGTGTCATAAGTAAAACATGCTGTTGGAACCTATCCTATGTCCCCTGTCCTTCCAGACCATCTCATCGCTTCAGAGGCCTTATTAATTCTTGAACATATTCTAGATTCCTAGTTTTGGGGAGTAGACAAGGTGCATTGTCATTAGATTCTTGTTAATTGAGAAGGCCTCCATATTAATGATGCTTCCTGGATTTCATGCGTTGATTATAAGGGCCAATTTCCTAACTCAGACCTTATAGACAAGGTCTGTTTTCAGGGGGGAAGTATTGATAGGGAAGGACCAATATCATCATGCGATAATACAGTGGGCCAAACTTCTAGGTCACTCATGGATTATAGCAGGAGGAAGAATGTTACGACATGGATAGCATAACTAATTCCAGCAAGGACAGGACCATGACTAATAACCTATATATACCAAGGAATAGGAATTGCAAGGCATCTTTTGTATCTTAGGACAATTTAGCTATTAGTTGGGAGGGAATCTTTCTCTTGCTTTCGATTGTTCTATTTTGCTATACTATTCTCTCTTTCAATAATCTCTATCTTTATGCATATTTGTTGTGTGTTAAATCTTTCTTGAGCTCTTCACTCTACCAATATATCATTGGCACCCCTATATAAGTGAAAGTGTTAGGACTAGGAAATCTCTTTAATAAGTTCACTGACCTTTGTCATTTGTAGAATGAGTGTCTTCAAGGAATTATAGAAAGGAAGTTTGTATAGAGAGATTAGTGTGTGCTACTAATCAAACCAAAAAAAGTATCTTGCTTATTGCTAATTTTTACCTAATTAAAGGTTGTGTCCAATCCATTGTTTATACTATATGTTATAATGTCCAAGACATCCTATGATTAATATGAAGAGTCCAAAATCTCTCCTCTTTTATAAGGTATAAATGTGTCCATTTAACCCAGAGGTCTTCTTTATCCTTGTATAGCTTTCATAGTCTCTTTACCATTAAGGCTTTGCTTAAGAGCTTGTCAGAAGTAATTCCTAGACCTTTAAATTGTTTAAGATGACATATATAAGACCATTTCACTTTGGGGGGGTTGCTGGATACTCCCCTGTAGGAAATCCCTTAAACTCTTATCTATTTCCTTAATTATCCTTTTAGGAAGGACCATAGGTAAGTACCAATATATAGATTAAATGGAATATTAGCCAAGGGATTTCTTGTGGAACTGATTGAACTGCACAAAAGTGGATAAATTCTCGTTGATGAGAGAAAGAAACGCTTACTTGGATTATAGGTCAACCCTGAAATTTCTTTCGAAGATTCCATAGATTCTTTGAGTAGGTTGTTCCTCATTTAAACATGTTACATAATAGAAAAACAACTTTTTGCTTACTGTAGTATAAAGAATTTTTTTAATGACCACACAATTCTATATTTATATATAACTCTCTCTTTTATGTGTATTGTTTCTTTTATTTCTCCCTCCATAATTTTTTAAATACGTGTGTTGAAGACATTGATTTTTATTTTAATTGATCTTTATTAACAACATCTATTATTCTTAACTTTGGTTTTTCTTAATTTAAATGTCAATGTCATCATAGATAAATGATTGTATTTTTCTCATCAAAACATTACTTAGTAATAATGACTTCCATTAAGTAATAGAAAAAACTTCTCTTAATAATTTTTGAATAACTTGTGTGTTATATTTGATGGAGTATGTAATGATCATCAAAAAATAAAATAATTACTTCTTTAATTACAAGATAGAAGAGGTAAACATTAGTATAGGAGCGAAAGAAACATCCAAAGTTGAAGTGACAAGAAGGTATATTTATCGGTATTGAAGCAATGACTAAATTAATAACTTACATGCATGGCTATTTTCATTTCTTGTATGTTATTTTCCTTTTTTTATATATTTTGCTTCTTCTTCTGCGTATTTGCTTTCATTTGATTTAGATTGGATTTATGCATTAGAATTCACCATTCAACAATTTTTATGCTACATATCATTTATATGCCAACCCATAAAAAAACCAATTATGTGAAAATGTCAAAGGCAGAAATTCATTCGTAACATATCTCTTTAATTTTCTCACCTGCAGGTGTAGATGGGAAGAAACAAAGAATAATTATTATAAGCTCTACATTGGTTGCAGTATTGGTGTTCCTATGCTTAGGCGTGGTCTTCTACTTTAGGAAAAAGAAACAAAAGAAAGCAAGTATGTTATTCAACTTATGGATTTCGTAATTCTCCCATCACACTTTTGTTTGCAAACAACCATGTTATGTCTCAATATGTTGCATAGTAAAATAGAAAATTTTATCTTGTCATATTTGACATCCTAATAGCCTAATTTTTGCACTGCATAGAAAAATTGAGTAGCATTCTGAAAGGAACTTCACATGTCAACGCCCAAAAGGAGCATCTTGATTTACCACTGTTTGATTTTTGTACCATTTCTTGTGCAACCAACAACTTTGCTAGTACTAACAAGCTTGGAAAAGGGGGATTTGGAACTGTTCATAAGGTACAAATCCATAGTTTATTCATGACATCACTATGATTCGTTGATGGCCTATTTTCCTATAATCATCAATCAGTAACATACATATTTCAATAATTCAAATTAAAAAAGAAAGATTTGTTCTTATAGGGAATATTGAAAGATGGACAAGAAATAGCTGTGAAAAGGTTATCGAAGGCTTCAAGGCAAGGGCTTAGTGAGTTCAAGAATGAAGTTATGTACATTGCCCAGCTCCAACATCGCAATTTGGTAAAGCTTCTAGGATGCTGCATTGAAACAGATGAAATAATGTTGGTGTATGAGTTTATGCAGAATAAAAGCTTGGACTACTTTATATTTGGTATGATTCTATCCTAATACACAAATTTTCAGTTTATAAGAATACATATAGATCAGGTGAAAATATGATGGCATCTATATTATATATAACAACGTGTATATGTAGGAGGTGAAATTAGATGATACTTTTTATCTTTTTCCTCTCTCTATCCAGTGAAAAAAGTAAGAATCCATGTTTTCAGTTTTATTTCTTTTATTTTAAAGTCAATTATATATCAAGAAGTGCTTTTGTCCCCTTCTGTATGCTGGAGTAACTCCACAAAACTATAAATATGTTAAACTTATTATGCAATAGAAAAGAGCTTTTCTTCTTAGTATACTTTCTTGAGTCTGATCTGAATCAGTTCACTAACTTTTCTAAAATCCATACAGATGCAACATTGAGCAGGATTCTAGATTGGCCTAAACGTTATAACATTATCAATGGGATTGCTCGTGGCCTTCAATATCTTCACCAAGATTCAAGACTTAGAATCATCCACAGAGATCTTAAAGTTAGCAACGTTCTATTAGATCAGGACATGAACCCAAAAATTTCAGACTTTGGATTGGCTAGATGTTTTATAGGAGATCAAACTGAAGCAAATACAAAGAAAGTAGTGGGAACATAGTGAGTATGCAAAGAAGGGAAAATGAAAACACAAAACACACGTACACAAGTTTTTTTTCTTTGTGAATTTGATCTAATGCTTATAACTATCCTGCAGCGGTTATATGTCACCAGAATATCAAGTTGATGGCATCTACTCTGTAAAATCAGATGTGTTCAGTTTTGGGGTGATGGTTCTAGAAATAGTAAGTGGAGAAAGAAATAGAGGATTCACTCACCCCGACCACCAACTTAACCTTCTTGGACATGTAATTGCTATCTGCTAAAGGTTTACATTTCCAAAATCTAGTCTAGTGAATTAGCAACTCAGTTCTATATTTTCTGGCATTGTTTAGGCATGGAGATTACATCAAGAGGGTAGGTCCTTAGAACTAATTGCAGAACCAGCGAAAGTTTCATATAGCCAATCTGAAATATTGCGAACAATACAAGTAGGCTTACTTTGCGTGCAACGAAGTCCTGAAGACCGGCCAAGCATGTCTTCAGTGGTTCTCATGATGAGTGGGGAGAGTAGATTAGCTCAACCTAAACAACCAGGATTCTTTACTGAAAGAGAGCTGGTTGAAGCAAATGTCCCTTCTTCACAAGGCAACCTTCGACCATTTTCACTTAATGTGCTAAGTCTTTCATCTCTTGATCCACGATAATGACCATTTATCATATTTAGTATATTGAATTTGATATTTCAGTTGTTTTGGACAATATAAACTAGGCATATCATACGTATGAACATATCTTACGGTTCTTAACCATATATTAAGTATATCATGACAATTTGTAACAAGAGTATACCTTTTAAATATTACTAATTTATATATGGCAATAATTCTAAATTTAAGATTACTATACCTTTTCCTTTTAATTCTTTTGTTTTTTGAAAGATGAATGAAAGATTTTATTAACATGAGCAAAGCTATTATACCGTTACATTGAAAGTCATGTTAAAGCTTGCTCGTGATTAGTACAACATTTTTTTAGAGTAGAATATCAAGTTCTCAAAGATTCCATTTGAACTTCATAGTTGGAGCAAGATTGCTTTACGCATTCCTTGCTAATATGATCTTTTAAATCTAATTTATAGTGTTGTGAGCTAATTGGTGCTTTCTTATGGTTTCAACTTTGTATAGTCTATTATTTCTTTCTCTCCAAATTGAGTACCTTTTTCAAATGAAATTAGTTTTGAAAAGCTCTTCATTTTGTTTGAGAATCTTAGCATTCTTCATAACTTATACCAATACTTTATTCCATTCGTATGATTGAAAGTGCTATGATAGTAAATGCAGCACCCTACTCTAAACAACTTTGGAGTACCTGCATAGAAAAAAGGGATGATTTTTATTCTTTCAATTCTCATTTCTTTTTCTTTTTCGCATTGAATTCCATATTAGAAAATACTTTGCAGTCAATTTTTATACCAAGTAGAATAAAAACATAATAAATAATGTTCTAATTGGTAAAATTAAATATGTTAATTATGCTAAAATGAAGTTGTTTCCACCATCACTTTCGTGTTTACATTCTACTTTCTTTATTCTTCCTTCCATTTTCACAAAAGTTATTCATATACGTTGAAAAACTTTAGGGGTAGTAGTTTCACAAACTTTCCAATTTTACCGTGGTCATCTAACACAAACAAAAACAAAAAATCAAAAATGAAATAATAGATAACACTAGAAATTTGATAACGCAATTTAGCACACCTTGCTTACGTCTGCGGGGCCCTCAACTAACTTAATACTTTTACCGAAGTATAATAAATTTACCCAAGGCTTTATTGAGCCGACACCACTCAAACTTGACAATATCTCTTACCCTCACTTCCCGTGAAAGATTTTTCACATCCAATAGTACGACCGCCTCGTGTTAAACTCAACAAAGGATTTTTCTAAACAACTATTAATTAAATTAAGTGATCAATCATCTAAAAACAGAAAAATAATACACTTGAGATAAAAGAGAAGAACAACTTTCCGAAAAGTTCAGCTCCACTGAAATAAATCTGGAAGTTATCGCAATAACAATGGAAAGCAGTCTACCAAAGGGCCATTCCATAAAGCTGAACATGCAGCTTAAGCAACACCCCATAAAATCACGCACACCATACACTTCAGCTGTGCATGTAATTTGATCTTCATGTGGTCACATGAAAACTTCTAGCCAAAAAACCAATGCATAAAGAGAGAGACATGTCTTTAGCTGTGTTTTTAAAAAATGCAGTCGATGTATATCGGTTTAACATTCAGCCAAAGCCTCCATAAAGTAAAAATAACCCTTCTAATGAAAGAGTTGGGTTACACAGATATGAACATCACTTCAGCTTTGTTTTTTAAAAAAAATTAACACACCAACACACCATTAACGAATCCCGCCAAGATGGAGACATGCACCCAGTGATCCACACAATAAGAACAACACAGCAGTGATTTACGACCACATCCACTAAGAAGAAAATCACCCAATAACTTACATTTGTCCCTCAAAAAACTAAGTCACATAGAAATGAAAAATTCTAGACATAGAAACCTTCACTCACACCACCCACATGTCACCTTACATTGTCCATATCTCTAGAGGAAACATGATCCACATGAATCTTCATTCAAAATAGAGTTATATTTGCATAACAACTCTTTCTAGGAATCCAATCAAGTAAGACTTCTTGATTTATATTTTTAATTATTATCTGAATATTCAATAATAAATAATGTCAAAATTAAATAATGTGATAAAATTAAATAATGTGATATATAACACATATCTTAACAATCTTCCCCTTTTTGGCATTTTTGTCAAAAATATGAAACTCCCTTCAAATAACATAATCCATAATCGAATATATAAGTGTTTAAGTCACAGTACTCCCCCTTAATCCAATATCAAGTTCCAAGGCACATTCATCAAATTCTTCAAGTTCAAGAAACATCCAAAGAAACAATAATGAATAATTATCCAATCATCCAAATTTCTCCCCCTTGGGATAAAAAGATGCCAAAAAGTAAGACTAATAGTCACAAAGATACCTTAAAATCTCCCCCTGAATTGAACAATCACCAAAAACAATATGATGTCTCCCCCTTGGATCAAAACAATACCAAAACAAAGAATGCCTTCAATGGGATCAATCTCAGTGAATAAAGAATCGTAAAAATCAATAGTAGGTGCAGCGGAAGAATCATACGCATGCTAAAATGACAATTTACCATCATTTAAAACACTGAGAGGTATGCCCGAAAGAGAGAGAGAACACAAGAGAGAGACCCATACTGATGATAGAGTTGAAGAGTATTCAGTGGATCCAAATAGAAGTCACAATGCAAACTACTAAAAAGATGGGACGATAATAGAAGCATAAAAATTAAAGAAGACAAATCCTTTTTTAACTTTTCTTTTCCTTTTTTAATAATAAATAACATCAAATTGCACTTCAAAAATGTAAAGCACATAGACCCTGTACCCTCGAAGAAATTCAAACCTGGGTTTATTTCTTATCATATTATCTTGGTCATCAACTGTCTGATTGATTTCTTCATCTAAAGTAACTGACTTATCCTCAGTCAAAACAATTTCTTCAAAAGCAATAACTAACTATGAATCTGGACATTTTCTTGTTTTTCCTTCACTACGTCTCTATACTTGTACTTGACTCTTTCTAACCCAAGAGTGCTTCGATAACATGGATTGTTGCTTGAAATTTAATAGAGTGTCTAGATATTTAGTTTTGACGCCTTTGAAACAAAATTTGTAACATCTTGTAGCATCTCAACCTTATATGCCTGATAACTCCATAAAAATGACATGTGGGTATAAACCTTCGACTCTTCCTGGAAGTTTCTTCTTATACAGATCTACATATGTCTTCTTTATCATCATTCACCTTGGAACATTAACCCTTATAGCCAATGCCTTGAAGATCCCCTTTAACCTTACCGATTTCCATTAACTTTTCTAGTTTTTATGTGCCTCCATTCAACATTCTCAATCCCTTTTTGGTACTTACTAGTTTCAATCTAGCTTTACCAAGCTCATCTAAAGTTGACATCAATTTCTTCTCCAAATCTTGAATAGTATTCTTTATAGAGAATTTTTCGTCTTTCAACCTTTCATTCTTCTTGCATTTTTTACCCATTTTTCATACATTAATTCGTAAGTCTCATAAATGTTCTCTTTTTTTTATCACCTAAACCATTTTCATCACTGTTATAATCTGAGATCGAGCCTTGAGTTGATTTGTCTGCATTTATCTTGAAATTTTCCAATTTACTCCCTTTTTCATCTTCAGTTACTTCCTTCTCAGTTGCTGGTAAGCAAGTAACTGGGCTTTTGCTATACAAAGTAACTAACACAGCACTATTTACAACTTCTTCTTCACTTCCATATTCACTTCCGGATTCATTCTCACTCCAAGTACTCGTAGGATTTCCCTTTTCTCTTCTTCAAGATGTTAGCACACTCCACTTGAACATGTCTTAGGCCTTAACACTCATGTTATTGAATTCTCTTCATCTTTCTTTCTCTCTTTTGAGTTTTGACTTGTTGTTTGAAGTTGTTGTTCAATGAGCTCCCACTGTTTTGCCTAAACTCAGGACTATCCCCTTTTACTCTCTTCAGCCACTTACTGAATTCTTGTGTTAATAGCTCCATATCCTCATTCTCGTCAAATTTATCTTCTACATCATTCATACCTTTTCCAGTTTCAACCTATAGTGCCAATCCTTTGCTCCTTTCTTGTTTAACCCAACAAATTCATCTTAAAATTAGTCAAAAATCCAATTAGCTTATCCAATGACAAATCATTGATGTCATGAGCTTCCTTGATTGCTACAGTTTTTAGAATAAATCTCCGAGGCAATGATCTCAACGCCTTTTTGACTAGTTTCAGATCGGAATTTTTCTTTCCAAGTTGATGTGCATGATTTTCTATATCTCTCAATCTTTCATGAAATTCCCCAATGATCTCATATTCGTCCATCTTCAGTTCTTCAAATCTCACAGCTAACATCTGTAATTTTGACGTTATCACAGATTTGGACCCTTCATGAATAGTCTGCAAAGCATCCAACGCTTCTTTAGCTGATTCACAGGCTGATATCATTAAGAAGTGTTCTTCATCAACAACACTGAAAATTGCGTGCATTGCTTGTGAGTTTCCAAGTGCCCTCTCTTCTTCGGATCTTGTCCATTCAGATGGTTTATTACACTCACAGTAGATGATAGAGCTTTTATCATTCTTCGAATCGTCTTTGCTAATCCTTTTGAAAGAGGGGTTTGTATTTCCCTTTTTCTTTTTCCACATCCTTCTAATTTTTCTTGAAATGAAAGATAGCTCATCTTCATCTTCACTTGAATCTTGATCAACTTTACTTGCATCATCATTCTTGATTTCTTCAATCTTTAATGCTTTTGAAAACTTACTTCTATTTTTCTGCATCTTCTTATTCTTCTGACCAACCTTTAATGCAATAGATTTATCCCTTCTGGGTTTATCTTCTGCATCAAGCTCTACTTCATGAATTTTCAATGAACCAAGCAATTCATCCAACTTTAGCTTGTGCAAATCCTTGGCCTCTTGTATTGCTGTTACTTTGGGTCTCCAACTTTTTGGAAGAATTTTGAGAATCTTTCTGACATGGTCTTGACTATCGTAAATTCTCCCCAAAGCTTTAAGTCCATTAATAATTGTTTGGAGTCATCTAAACATTTGATCAATAGACTCGTCATCTTTCATTTAAAATAGCTCATACTGATGAATAAGAACACCAATCTTGGATTCTTTCACCTGGTTTATGCCTTCATGTGCAATGGCTAATGTGTCCGACATTTCCTTTGCAGATTCGCATCCATGAACCTTATCATATTCACTTCTGCTTAAAGCACAACTTAAAAAGAACTTGGCCTTTGAGTTTAATTGAACACGAGCTTTCTGATCGGCTAACCATTGTTCACGAGAGATGCTTTTCCCTTCGTAGTCTGTTGGAACATATGGACCACTTTCAATAATATCAAAAAGATCAATGAGAGGGGATTCTATGAAGAGTCGCATCCTATCCTTCTAATAATGATAGTCTTCATTATTGAATGCAAAGGGTCTTGAAATAGAGGCACATTCAGCTATAAAAACATGTGATTCAGCCATGGATCTTTATCCTCACTTTGTAACAGTGTTTCTTGGAAACTTGTGCTCTGATAACAACTGAAGTAAATCACTTGTTAATATAGAAATTACTTATAATATGTAAAATACACAAGAAGGGGGTTATATTGTGTAAAATTGTCTAAGATAGTTATCTTTATAAACTTCTTGATTTTCTTGAAAACTCAGACAATTACAAAACAATGCACTTAATTTGTTTGAGTAATGCAACAGCGGAAATAGTATCTTTTTCTTCTAACTACAAAAATTAAAAAGATAAGGGTTAGAGAATATGACACCGCGATTTATACTAGTTCACCCTTAACCTTTTGGACTACGTCCAGTCCTCCAAGTTTATATAAGATTTCACTATCTCTTCAATTTTACTATTATTATTTCTTCTCTCTCAGAGCCTCTTCAGGTCTCTTTCATAAAGTATTCTTTATCTGCTATCTTAGCCTCTTCAGGCTCTAGCCTTCCTTTCACTAGCAAAGATACTGTTTGAGCTTTTCTAAACTCACGCTACAGATATTCTTGATCTCTATCTTTCTTCTTTTCACTCAGGATATTTTTGTACAGTAAATGATTAGTAAAAAAATTATTTTGTCTACGGTTACACTGGTATTTATAGTCTAATTAACCAACGGTCTTCTTAAAAAAACCGATTGTAGAATCTTCAGAGATCTATTGTTAGTTGAGTCCTGTAACCACCTCCAACTAAGTTACTACCGTTGTAAATCATATCATCTTGATTTGATTTGTATGCTTTGTCTTTTATCTTCGCATCATCTTATGACTTCGTATCGTCTTATGTCTATGCATCGTCTTATGACTTCGTATCATCTTATGTCTGCGCATCGTTTTATGACTGTGCATCGTCTTATGGCTTCGCATCATCTCACAACTTCACATCGTCTTATGTCTTCGCATCGTCTTACAACTGTGCATCATCTTATGTCTGCGCATCGTCTTATGACTTTGTATCTGCTCACACTTCTATTATTATTATTTGACTTTCATCAAAATCAATAGAAGAAGTGAAGTCTTCTTGACTTAACAGTGGGTAGTCTCTGTTTTTGTTTGTTTTATGGTATAGTGGCTCATGAGCATGTAGACATGTTTGATGTTTATGTTGATATGCCTTAAAATATTGTAAATTAACTTTTGGTTGTCTTGTGGTTAGTAAATGATTTTATGTATGAATATTTTATACTATTGTTGCGATTGGTCTTGAGTGGACTTCAAAGTCCAAAATTTGTGGTAAAGTTTTACTGTGAATATAGAAGTGCGTTTGAAATTGGTTTACAGGTGTTTTTTTATTTATTTTGGGAATTTTCAAATTACAGCTGTTATGCTGTAGAAATGTTTTTAAAGATATCCAATTGGCCTTGCATAGTCAGGTTAAGGGTATCGTGAGTATCCTTAGCCTGGGTATGTGGCAGTTGTCATGTGCCTGGTATGGTTCAGGTCGTGACAATATTGTACTTGATAATGTGCTTATTAAATCATATTATAAAACACCATATATGTATAGGTAAAAGACCTTATTAACCGTATTTGATTTCATGAATGTGTTTGTTACCTATATTCATGAATCCTCTTATAAGTATAGGAATTTAGGTTCCAAAGGGACGTAGAAAAGTATCTTAAAAAGATATTTTTGAACATTTTAAAGGGTATATGTTGGAAGGTGAACTAGAAAATAAACAAATAATTGAACTTATGTCACAAGATATCTTTTTTTAGAGAATGATTTTCCAAAGCAAGAAAATGTAGCTCAAAACTTATCCTTATATATGAGATACTGAATTATAATGATCTTGTTAGATAAGACCAATTGAACAGTATTGATCTAAGTGGATGATGAATTGGTTTCAGATTAATGGCAAGTACAACCCAATTGGGGCTCATTACCACTATTTGATTCAAGTAAAAGCAATATAAATGTAGAAATACTTATTTTTAGAATTTTCATTATACTTATACTATAAGTGGATTATTTCTCATAAATTTTGAAGTTAAAAGGAGTAACCTTTGTGGCAGTTCTAAAAGAAAATAATAAGCCAAGGAATATAAAAAGCATCCATTTAGTCTTGCTTAGGTGAGTTATAGGAATAAAAGTATAATGAACTTTAATGAGTTCAATCTAAGACTTGGATAATATTTTGAAAAGATGAGTAGCCATCAAGAACATATATGTTCTTGAAATGTTAAGTAAAAGACAAATGGTTGCTTTGAAAGAAACAAAGTTTGTTTAATGGCAAAAGATTACAAACAATGAAACAAATTGATTATGTGAAGAAATTCTCATTTGTTATAAGGTTACATCATTTTGATGGATCATAGTATGCAACAAATAGATGTAAAGACTATGATATTAAATGAAGAACTAGATGAAGGAATCTATATAGGACAAACAATATGATTCATTCAGAAGGGCCAAAGTATTACATGTTTGGATTGTTAAAGTCAATTTATGGTTTAATATAGTCCATAAGTAAATGTTATATTACATTAGTATGATAATCATGTCATATGATTTTCGTATTATTAGAATAACCACATGTTAAAGATCTAATGATAAGCATGTAATTTAATTGTTTCATACTGATGATATATTTTTTCATAACTAGTGACAATAAGTAGTTTGTCATGGGTTAACAAACAAATTGGATATCAAACATAATCAAAAACAAAGAATGTATTTAAGGTTACGTACACATTTTCAATTATGATCAGTAAGTATCATTTAAGTAGAGCTTGCTTACTATTATAAGCTACATATACATTGATGGAATACTTTGTTTATAAGGTAGTAAAGTGTTTTTATGATGCTAATTGCTAAAGGTGAGAACCTAAGCAATATGTAGTATCCACGAATTCCACAAAAAGAATTAGAGATAAAGATAGTTTTTTATTTTGAAGAAATCAATAGTCTTATGCATACCATGTTGTGAATGAACAAGTACATTAAAAGCCATTACTAGAGACCTTAAATATCAATATCAAATCAAACATATAGGTATCAATTATAAGTATGTCAATGACATAGTAGCACAAAGAGAAATGAAAAGTCTAGTGACTAATCATGATAAATGTTATCAATGATAATAGTTTGTCTCTCATCAAGTATTTGATGCAATATATGTTTAATTAAGAATTAAACAACATTTTCCAGACTAAATTTGAAAAAAAAATCAATTTTAGAAATATGAGAGCTTGATTTTGAATTAAGATTTTTTATTTTAGAATTAATGCTAAATGAGTGTTGAAAATTCAGTTATAGATACAAAAAGTATGTTAATAAATACGAGATGCTTTCCCACAAAAGTGATTACCTTCATTATTTTGATGGAATGGAGATAAGATAAGTTAGGTTTTAAGTGATTTATCTAAGTGGTAAACAAGAGCTCAATTCTTAAAACACTATTATCTATGTAAAGTAAATTGAAGGGTGTAAAAGGTTATTAGTAATGACATAACCGAAAGAAATGATTTGTTCGCCCAATTTGTCTTAATATGACAGATGTAAGTTCTAAAGGGTGGATCAAATAAATAAACAAGTAGACTTAAGTTAAGCATTAGGTATGCTTAAGCTATCATTTATATAGTATTGAAGGAAAGACATACGCCCTAATGAAAAAGAGTCAATACTGTAACACATGAATCATACCCCATATACATTTTTTACCAATAAGGATAATATAAGTCATATTCTCAACTTATATTATGTGATGATCCTTTGAAGCTACATGAACCTCAAATTTAAAGTACCCTTTTACTCAAGTTCTAATTCCAAAGAATTGAATTCATATTTACTATCTTACAATATTACTATAAATCATAAATGATTCGATATACTAAGACAATTTAGAAAAGCAAGTTAATTTAATTCAAAGGATTAGGAAACAGGATCATTTTAATTGCATCAGAATGTATTCAAAAGGGCCACTTTGTATGTAGAAGGCAAGATGAACATAAAATATTTAAATATTGAGAATGAGACAATGATTAATGAATAAATGACCTATAGTATTGCATACTAATTGCACCTAAGGATCAATTCATTAGTTGAGAATTCATATATTCCAAACAATTGCATACAATATACTCTCATTGTATACTAGTCGTAAGGGTTATTGGATAAGTATGATGCAAAAATCTTACTAACTAAATTCATCGTGTGTGAATGAAGATGACAATAAAAGGACATACTGAATGAGTTTAAAGGGTGTGACTATTCATTATTATTAATTGTTAAAGTCCAGTTAATAACATTTTCTATAAATAATCATTCCATTATATTAAGCCAAACAGCGATACGCAATAAGTAACTTGATTTAGATATCACCTAGAGTTTTTCCTTGAAGATTCCAAGAACAGAACTGATGCTTATTTGCCATACTTCATTGATACTTGTGAAGAAACAATCTAATGCACCATGAAACTATTGTTAAATCCTCTACGTAGATCAGATCACTATAGTACACCATGATCAAATCCTAGACACCTTAAAGAGTAAGGCAACTACAGATGTCCTTCAAGAAAATGAAGGATTAAAAGAGAAAAGAAAGTTTGTGCAACAATCTTGCACTAAGACCAAGAGTAAAATCATCCTATATAGCCATCAGCAAAATGTGAAAAGGCAAACCACTAAGCAATTCAAGAAACTGATTTTAAGTATGTCAGCTCCAGACTATGCCAAGATCATCAGAGATGATCAATCTCTAGATGACGCAATCACTAGAAGATGATCAACTTCCACACAGCTATGTCAAAAGATCCTGCTCCTCTACTCCATGTGGTTCCACAACAATTGATGTGAAGCAAAAACGAAACATCATCAGAAGATGATCCACCTACCGCATTGACATAAGAGTACGGACCGTTTTCTCCCTATCTGCCTTTCTAGCGCTCGGAGTCCTCTTCAGCTTTTGTAACTCCTCCATTACTACTTTCTCAACTTTATCGATGGAGTTGAGAAGCTTTTTCTGATGAGTTAGTGCTTCGGAATCCAGAGGGGGTTGATTCATGTTGTCCAATAAAATCATGAGCACTTCCCCAATAGTAGGAGGACACGCTTAGTCCAAGAGTTGGTAAAGTAGTCTTGATGGTGTTGCTGTGCTCGAGATGAGCATCAGGAGCAGAAGACGATCCTGGAGTTGGGTGATCTTAGGCTATTGGGCTCCCAGTTTCTTGGCCTTCACTTCCTCCCAATCTTTCTCTTGTTCTTTCAATGGCCTGCTCAAATGCAATTAACTTAAACTCAAGTTTTAGTTTAATCGATTGTGTAACCAAGCACAACTGGTCAATCCAGTAGGAAATTTCTGACTCCGAAATTAAGATAATTGCGTCGATCTAACAGCTTGGAGATATTTAATTTCCAGAAGTTGAAATTGAAACCCACAAATAAAATACATAAACAGAAGCAAAAGTGTTAGAGGCAACAACTGGAAGGTTAAGATACGGTTAAGTTGATCCAACAGAACTTAACCACCTAAGAAACTCACACTTAGAATCAAGAACCCTGCTGGGCAAAATTAAACAACAAAGAGAAATGGTTACCAGTCCATAACGAAGCCATTATCAGATACTAGAAGTTGCATCAAAGAATCGAGTTCCGTCATAGGAATGTTCATTTTCGATTGTAATAAATAGCCTAGTTAAGCATCTACTCAGCATAACAATTAATGAAGAATCAGTTAATAAAGTTGCCAAACAAAAGACTAGTATTCTATTTTATTTTCATTTTCTGTCCAATCCAAACACCAACAACAAAGGAAAACAGAGCATACCCTAACAACGACAGTGATATCTCGGAGAGGGGTTCTTGGGTACCAGTGAGGCAACACACGAACCAGTCTTCCTCTCCGAGCACTCCCAACGCGAATATTTTCTCGGCCAGTTGCCAGAGGCCTATGAAAGCTCCGGTGTCTGGGAGTGGTCAAACCACCCTTTCTAGGGAAAGTAACAGCTACAACCGAAGTAGGAGGTGGAGATCCAAAGAGAGCAAAGTCAAGCTCAGGCTGGTCAGGGTAAATCCCCAAAGACCCAGAGCGGCGACTGGCAAATAGAGCGACAATGTCAACAGGCCTGGATAGTCTGTCTCTGGATTCCGGCATTATGGTTGTTGCAAACTATTGCTTTACTTTCCCTGCAAAGGAGAAGAAGAATAGAGAGTTGAGAGAGAAGAAAATATTGGCAAGTCTTCAAAGCCATGATAAGGGCGGCCTTATAATTGTTGGATCGTTACACACATTGCTTAATTTTTCAAATTTTCTCCCATAGGCATCCAAACACTCGTTCCTGCAAAATTGCTTCTTTACCCCTTTCATATTCTGACAGTAACCGCCTGTTTTTTCACACTTTACTATATAATACTATAAAAAGAAAACCCCTATGAAGTGGCCGAGTTGATAGAGTAAAAGAACATGAGGCCAAAAAGTTTTTTGTTCAAATCTTTTTATCTATATTTTCTTGATCGAGTTTATCGTATAGAGCTTGCCTAGTATGGAGTACCTGGTCGGTATGATTTGTAGGCTATTATATCAATCCGAAAGTATAAATTTTAATTTTAACAGTTAGTTTTTATCTTTTAATAGCTAATTTGCAAGGTTTAGTTTTTACTTCTAACCATATAATGATAAGTTTGTAATGACTAGTTTTTTGTTCCTAACACATAGCAATAAAAGGTTATAAGTATAAATATGTCATTTGTGAAAAGTACCTTAGGTGGTAAAGAGAGTCTTAAGAAGCTTTAAAAGAGCTTCACTACATTCATATATGTGTGAGCATGATATAAGTCCTTACTGCAGCATTGTCTGCTCAAGAAAGGAGTTCTTTAGTTGTATCTAAGCATTTGTGAGTCAATTGAATGAGCAATTAATGTTGTGAAAGATTCCTTTTTACTTGTGATAAAGAAGTATGATTGTAAAGGGTCCTCCTCTTATAGCAAAGTACATATTATATAAGGAGTTCCTTTTTACCTATTAAAAAAAGATGATAATGATTTTTTTAAGTAGAGCTTAGAGAATGAATGTAAGATGAGACTTATTTGGTCGAATCAATGTAACTTGATTATGTACTCCCCCTCTCTCTCTTATGTTTTTATTATTATTCTTATAATTTTGCGATTTTCATTGATTATATTGTCAAAGTCATTCATTAGAAGTTTAAATAGGTCAAAATTTTAACATAAACTATTCAATTAGTTTAATGAATATTTAACATATTTCTTTAAGCATATTATAATCCTAATTATAAATTTTATGAACTGATATCTTGAATTGGTTGAAATATGTTCATGAATTATATATGTTCTTGTTGAATATTGATTTGAATTGGAGTGCAAAAGGATAATTGTTAAAATGAAATTAGTTTTCTAAGTCATATTTTTTGTAATCATTAAAATATTCAAGTTGAATGATAATGCATATTATTTACATATATATATACACCATTTTTTCGTGAGCTTTTGAGTCTAAAAGCAATTTTGCAAATTTTTTAAAGTTCTTTTTATTCTTTCATATATGTGATATCGTGTATAGTAGGATACTTCTACAACTTGCTATTATTATGAATGTTGAGAGCCTAATTGTGAAAATTGGAAGCATTAACATGATAAAGGCATTTAGATCTACCAACTTGTTTTAGCCTATTTCTTTGAAAATTACCAAACCTTCAAATATACCTTTAAGAATAAACAAGTTAAGCATTAGCCTTTTTTATTAATTAAACTCAAATTGTTAACCTTTATCCAATTTTTCTTTGAAGATCTTTTTTCTTGTTTTAAACCCTAAAGGTTATTTACATTATTTGTTTATTTGAAATTTGAATTTTTAAATGGTCCAATATTTCTTTAATTGTGGTACATGACGAAACAGATCAAAATCACTAAAAAAAGAAAGAAAGAAAAAAATTGAGCATATATATATATATATATATATATAGAAAAAAGGAAAAAGGAAAAGTATATAATATCTTTAGTTTTGCAATGAGAGGACCTATGTGTATTGTGAATAAGTTTCATGTAATTTTCTTTTTAGTAAATTTCCTTCAAATTAACCCTTGTTATTATCCTAATCATACCTTACCTAGGCCCCATTATAACCTTACAAAGACCTTTGGATTGGTGTTTATAATTTGTATATAAGTGGTGGAGATGTGACTTTATTGCAAGCACTTAGTAAGAATTCTGCTATGCATTGGTTGAGAGTTTTGACACTTTTCACCTTAAACACTTGATTGCATTGAATGAAATCTTGGTAAAGGAGCAAAGATATATGTTTTTTTATTTCAATGGGATTGTTGATATGATTACTATTAATATTGCTTAGGAAGTTAATTTTAGGATAACTTGACTTTAATTGTTTGTTAATTTGATTCAATAGGATATGATGATGTACAGAATGAATAGATAGATTGAGACTGATGGTATATTCATGTTGTAAAATTTATAATTTTGATTATGGTTTACTTAAGGACAAGCAAAATCTTAAGTGTGGGGATGTTTGATAGATGGATATTTGACTATATTTTACCACTCATAATTGATGTATTTTGCTTCATATTTTATACTTTTATCATATATTTGGCACTTAATTCACTCTAAATGCTTTCATAGTTGATTATTGCCTTTATGGACTAAAAGGAGAAGAATTTGGACAAAATTATGGTAGCAATTGAAGATTTGAAGTGCAGAAAGGATGCACGGCATTGCACATGGCCATGCACTTCCCTGAACTAGTGCATCTTCACAATTCTTGTAAGTTTTGGTTATGCATGATCGTGCATCAAACCATACTCTCCCCAAAAACCTAAATTTTGTTATACATGTTTTGGGAGGTGAAAAGGGGGAAGTCAATAAGAGTCAAGAGGAGATGTGGGGAGGTGATTCCAAAAGTAGGACTTGTTCTCTAGGTGTGATTTTCGTCCAGAGAAGTGGAAAATATTAACAAATCATTGACAAATCCATCAAAATACAAGATCAAGCCTCTACATCACAAAAATGTTCAATAGAAGATAATCAGGGAGATTTATAATTAGGAACCTATTGTTTTTATTCGTATTTCTGTTTATATATGTTTGATTTCATATTCGATTATTTGTAATTAAACGTCCCGTTAGTATTTAGGTTAGATGAACCCTATACTAATACTTTGATATGATTTGATTCTTTTATTAATGCAATTGGTTGTTTGATATATTATAATATGATTATGTATTTTATTTATGTTCTAATAACTCGAGAATATCATATCATAACTTGATTTCATACGTAGAGATTGAAAAATCCTAATGTGAATATATTTACTATAACTAGAAGGAGTTAATTGCAGCCTTAGAGATAGGATGACATAAATCGATTGGATTAGGGTCAAATCTAATAGAGGGACTCATAAATAGGTAACACATCCCTACAAGATTTAACCAGAGTAATTCAATTAGAGACCTTAGGATTAGTTGTTGATAGACTCAAGGTCAACTATTAGCATACCATAGGAGTCTTTATGATCCAAGACATCAACAAACAATTGCATAATAAAATATCAATATGTTAAGGGTTTAAAGGGATTCGAACCTAGATACTAATTCTGATAATAATAGTTTTTAAGTGAATTCTACTATCTATACATTCATTACCGCTTCCTATTTCTTTAATTGTTTTAGTTTTATTTTCTTTTTATTAAAAATCTAAAATCAATACGTAGGCTAGATACTAAGGGAAGGGTAATTACTATTATTCATCATCTTCATGAGATCGACCTATACTTATTGGTATTAGCTACTTTTATGCCGTGTATTTGTAGTTTATTACAATTTTGACTAACTGAAAAATAATTCAATTAACCGTCTATTGTATCATCTTGATAACAATAATCAATCATAAGATTATAAAAGACTTTTTTAAAAAAATAAAATGAATAAATTGAAAGAAAAGAGTTAGGTATATACCAAAAGCAAGTTTTAAACCGACTTGTTAGATTCCTTAATAGGTTTGAACCTATTTAACCACCCAAAAAATGAAATAGCTTAAACAATAAATATTATCACTAAAGATATTATATGTTTATTTAATTGATTTGGACTCTGATTGACAGTTGCTATTCAGGTTAAGAGTTGGTTTTTGACACCCTTAAATAGCTTATGTTGAGACTTCCATAGAGCTCTGACTGATCTCACTATATAGGATTTTAAAGTTCCTTACAAAGCTTGTGCTTGCTCATTTGGAGTTCAGTATAGTGAAAATAACTTGCTTATTAGTTGAGTGTTTAACTCTTCTTTGGAATGTGCCTTTTTATACTTGTTGCTGTGAAGTTTACTTTACTTTCTCACCAATCATGGACCTTAAATAGTTTTTAGATCAGCAAGTTGAGCCTGTTGGGAATGTTATGATCTGGGCTATATAATTCTCTAAAAGCTAACTATGTCATTATTACACATTCTGGCTTTTACATTAGAAATTAGTTATTCTCTAATTCATTATATGTATTCCTCTTGAATCTTCTCTTTGGTGATTTCCTTTCTAGCAATGAATTTTGTGTTCCTCTCCTTTCATATCTTGTACATACACGAGCCAAGATTTATCATAAAATACACCTTTTGGAATGGTTTTTTCATAATACATCCACCTAATAAGCTTAGGATGATTGAGATATATTCTCCAAAATTGGTATAGATCTCAGATATTTATTTATATACTTGCATAAAATATACATTTAAGAATAATATATGTATATTTTTTAAACTTTCTTTATATAAGAGGTATAGATTAATCAGGTTGAGGTACCTCAACTTGTCCATTATTTCCAATTTCTCTTTATCAATTAACCACAATAGAAAAGAAAATTTAGGGAGTAGGGTTTTCTTTCATACAATGGTATTCCATGCCTTTACATCTCCTCTATTCCTTAACAAGTCAGTATATGAATTGTTTTTTAATTTACTTAAAGAGTGACCAAGCTAAAGATGGTTTCCAACTAAGAAGTCAGTCTACTAGTTATATCTAATCCAAGCCTTTACCTTGGTGTTACCAAGGAACTTGTTCTAAATATAAGGCATCAGTTAAGTATAAACTAAAGGACTAACTTTGCTCTAATTATCATCGTATAAGAAAGCCCTTTCTCCGTTACCAATTATACATCTAATTTTTCTAACTAAACTTCATATAAGCTTTAGGAGTTACATCAAGAACTAAGAAAATGATAGTATTTCCTTTACTTCCCATCAAATTTTATCTCTTAGAAAAAAATGTATATATACCTGATCCATCTTGTTCTCCAATAAATTATATAACCTTTTCCCTATAAACACCTTATTGCATAAGCTAATTTGTGTGATTTCCAACCCACCCTTTTTAATTAGTCTACAAACTTTACTCCATCTAACTTTAGCATTAGTTTTTCCATTATGTCTGGCACCCTATATGAATTCTCTCATTAATCTTTCTATTGTCTTAGTTAAGCTTTAAGAAAGGAAAGTATAACCAGACAAATAAATTTGAAGTGAATTTGGAACTAAATTGATTAGTTATAGTCTACCTGTATAAGAAAGATCCATGTTTTACTAATTCTCTAACCTTTTCTATATTTTCTTAACTATGAGAAGGCATTATCTTAAAGGATTCTCTTACTTGATAATTAAAGGTTAAGGAAGGTGAAAGAGCAGTCTTTAACTTGTAGATTTTATATTCTTAAAAGCGATTTAGCAAGGTAGGAAGCGATGGTTAAGGTAATCATGTAATGCTTATTATGTAATATCCCATTTTCCATACTAAGGGTTAGGAAATAGGATCTTAGACCACAATGTATGAGAAATAGCCTTAAGAAGTGCAAAACCTGAAAAAACTAACTCTAAAAAATTAAAGATGAGCAGCTCACAAACTCTCTTGCAAAACCAACTACTGACTAAAGAGGAGAAAGATATATTGACATATTATGAAAGAGATAAAATATGGAAAAGTTAGGAATGCATGTATGATAGGAATAAGAGAATGGTTAATAAATCAATTGAGTAGAGTTTTGTGAGATTTAATGTAACCTATATGGTAGTTAGATTTGCATGAAATGAAGTTGCATAATTGGACATGAATTCTAGAAAATTGGGAGTGTTAATGATGTTTCTAAGTAAGAGAATTCGTGGAAAATTGAAGGAAGAAAGGCAGAGCATGATCATGGCATTGTCCTCACAATCGTGGCCTGGACAATTGGGTTCTGTCACAATTGTGGTAGAGTCCCCATGAACGTGGCCAATTCCACAAGTTTTTGTCACAATCATAGGAAGGTTCACCACTATCATGGGCTAGCATAAAGAGTGAAATGTTGTCTTTTAAGAGATGTTTGAGACAAATAATGCTAAGGTGCTTTCCTATAGTGTATTTAGGCTTAAATGAGGCTTGAAATAAACCTAATTTGAGGTTAAACAAATTAATAAATTGTTTGATAAGTTTGGATTGATAATTAAGAATGAATAAGATTCGTAATTAAGGATGCATACCTAGGAATGTCATTGAGCATACATTGTACAAAATGCATATACATATGTATATGATTGAGTACTAAAATGATTGTGAAAATTGGTAATATGTATAAATTTGTTGCATGATATAAAAGCGTAAATAGAATGACAATGTCCAGACATTGCTAAGACGTCAGGGCAATAGCTATCTAGAGTGTACGGTGAGTAATCTAGATGTTTCTCACTAATAAAGATTGTAATTGCTTAAATTTCTATTATTAAACTAATGCCTGTGTGATATGATAATTCCAGACATTAATGGTCCGAGAAGTTCTATAATTGGGAATATATTGGAAGTGTTCTGATTGAATGAGACTTATGTCTGATGAAAAAGTGAAAAGCGAATGTGTATACTAAATGAAAATGATTAATTGAATATATGTGATTTGATGTATTTCATTACATGATATACATGATCAGATAAAGGAAGTTGTGATCGAAGTAGCAAGTGAAAAAGAGCTTAAAGCTCAGAATGTGTATAAGAGTCACAGGCTCACTAGTAAAATGAGCCCAATATCCACAAGGAATGTGAGACAGTTATCAATGAGCCCAGTATTCACAACGGATATGGGACAGTTAAAAAGACACTCAGTACAACAATTAACAATGAAAGTGGAGTCTTATGAACAATCGCATATATAATTTGATATGTGTGTTATATGATTTATTAAAGTGAATTGTTTAAACAATTTTGAAATTTAAATGTGAAATGATATGCAATAGTTGATTATGTGAACTTTCTATGAATTGAAATGTGAATTGTCATTGTGTTTGATATGAGTCAGCAAATCGATAATATTCGCTCATTGAGTTCGCAAAACTCATTGAAATTGCAACTTGGCCTTTCAGGCACGCGATGGGAGACTTAGCTTCTAAGACATTCTAGGAGAAGTATAATTCTTGTGTTTTGGACAACAAGAAATGGCTTAAAGGTCAGACAGCTGATACTGAGGAGTTTAAATAAAATATTTTTATATAGTTCTCATTTTGATGTAGAAGGTTGTAAAAGAGCAATAGACTCTTGTAAGCTTTTGATACTCTATATATATGGAATATGTATGAAAAGCTATTGTGTATTATGTTTTATAAATGAAATGGGAACGTTTTGATATTTTGGACAATTGTGTTTTAAGTATGATGTCATATAAGTGATAGTGACTGCTCTAACATGTTGCTTTCATTGGGCATGTGCCCAAATGTCCTCGGGATGTATGGGTACATGCTTGGTGGAAGTGGGGTGTTACATTTTTGGTATCAGAGCATGATTTGGCATCTATAGGGACAAATATAAGCATATAGACTTAATATATAGTGAGAGATTCAGATAGTAATCAAGGTTATTGTTTATTATAGGTCATCTGTTATAGGTGATCAATTTATAGAATCAACTAACATAAAGTCTGTGAGAGCCAATTGAGAGTCTCTTGTACCTCGATATGAGTGAATGCCTTTAAGAATTTCGAAGAGGAAAGAATGGAGATATGATAAACTCATAAAATAGGGGGTTGTGGACTTCTACGGAAGTACAGACCTTGTTAAGGTTAAAGGATGGTTAGAGAGAACTGAAAGAATATTTGATCAAATGGACTGCGAGTCAGATGAAAGATTTGACTATTTCGTTTCACCACTGCAAGGTCTAGCATATCAGTGGTGGAAGACAGTTCTAGGCAGTACCACCCGACCTTGTGAATTGAAGTAGGAAGACTTTTTGAAAGTCTTCTAGGAGAATTACATGCCGAAGATCTACCTGGATAGGAAGATGAAAGAGTTCCTAGATCTAAAGCAAGGCAATCTCATAATGGCTGAGTATGAAATAAGATTCAATGAGTTAATGGCATATGCTACTGGATTGATTCCTACTGAGGAAGACAAGTGTAGGAGGTTTGAGGATAGGCTAAATATGGAGATAAAGATGAGATTAGCTATAACAAATTGACAAGTTTTTCTGAGTTGAGAGTTGCCTCGATTAGAATTGAATAACTGTTAAAAGATGGACAAGAAAAGTATAAACAAGAGTTTAGAATGAAGAGATAGGGTGAATCTTAAGTCGATTCTAGCAGAAGGTTCAATAAGCACTAGAATAGATGTTTCCGACCATCGACTAGATCGAGACAGTCGAAGTTTAGATTGCGGGGTAGTGTTATACAAGGTGGCAGTGGTAGAGGCACAATATCTAGACAGATGCTTAATTATGAACACTATGGTAAGAAGCATAGCGGTGAATGTTAGAAGTTATCAGGGGCTTGCATTCGATTTGGCTCCTTTGAACATCATATCAATTTTTGAAGTAGAATCTAGAATGAGATGAGGATCAGTAGCAAGACAACTATCCAACAGAGCCAAGTTAGTGGATCTGGATAGAGAGGCAGAGGTAGATGCAAAGTGAGTTTAGCTAGTCCTACTATTAGGACTAAAGTACACAGTAACAAACCGCAATCTTAGGCCAGAATCCATGCAATCACTAGACAAAAGGCTCAAAACTCTCAAGATATAGTAGCAGGTGTGTTAAATGTCTTTCAATTTAAAGCATTTGTGTTAGAAGATCCAGGATCTACACATTTTTTTATCGCACCGCATCTGGCATCTAAACTGCATTATGATAAAGAAATGTTGAAATATGGGTTAGAGGTGAGTACACCGATAGGTAGTACTAAAATGATAGGTGAAGTGCGTAAAAGATGTGTAATTTAAGTTGATCAGACAGAGTTAGAAGCTAATCTGATTATATTGTAGTTAAGTGAGATAGACTTCTTCTTAGGTATGGATTGGCTCACTACTCATAGGGCTATAATGAACTACTACACTAAGGAGGTGATCTTTCAATCTCCTAATTAGCCGAGAGTGATATTTTAAGGTGTTAGTCAAGCAGTGTTAGCCAGATTGATTTCATGGATGTGTACTTTAAGATTGATTCGAGATGGATGTGAAGCTTATGCAATATATGTAGTTGATACCCATATTGAGCAGATAGTATAGGATATTCCTATTGTTAGAAATTTCCTGGATGTGTTTCCAGCTGAGTTATCTGGGTTACCCCAGATAGGGAGACAAAGTTCATTGTCAACTTAGTTCCAGGTATTACTCCTATATCTATTCCTCCATATAGGATGATACTTGTAGAACTTAAGGAACTTCAAGCTTAGTTACAGGAGTTATTAGATAAGGGTTTTATTAGAACCAGTGTATCACCTTGGGGAGCTTCAGTCTTATTTGTGAAGAAGAAAGATAGAACTTTGAGAATGTGTATTGATTATAGGCAACTAAATTAGGTGACGGTGAAGAACAAGTATCCATTGCCGAGGATTGATGACCCACTTGATCAGTTGCAGGGAGTTCAAGTATTTACTATGCTATACTTGAGATTAGGGTACTATCAGTTGAAGATAGTAGAGGCTGAGGTACCAAATAGTGCATTTAGAACTAAATACGGGCATTTTGAGTTTTTAGTGATGTTGTTTGGTTTGATAAATGCCCCAGCTGCTTTTATAGCTTTGATAAATAAGGTGTTCCAACCTTATCTAGATCACTTTGTCATTATGTTCATTGATGACATTTTGGTGTATTCGAAAAGTAGAGAGGAACATGCTGAACATTTAAGGTTAGTTCTACAGATAATGAGAGAAAAGAAATTGTATGCCCATTTCAATAAGTGTGAATTTTGGCTTGATTAAGTAATATTCTTGGGTCATATAGTGTAAATATGAATTTTGGCTTAATCGAGTAGTATTCTTAGGTCATATATGTATGGATAAGGCATACAAGTGGACCTAAGGAAGGTAGAGGCAACGATGAAGTAGGAAGCTATGAGAAATGTATCTAAGAGTTTTTGGGATTAGCTAGATACTATTAGAGGTTTATCGAGGGGTTCTCATTGATCTCAGCCCCTTTGACAAAACTTCTGACAAAGGATGTACCATTCAGATGTTCTAATGAATGTCAGAGAATTTTTTAGGAGCTAAAGAATCGGTTAACTATAGCACCAATGCTAACTATTCCATCTTTATCTGGAGGTTATATGGTGTATAGTAATGCTTCACACCAGGGATTAGGATGTGTTCTGATGCAACATGACAAAGTGATAGCATACACATCGAGATAATTAAGGTCTCACGAGTTTAATTATCTGATACATGATCTAGAACTTGCTGCAATGGTTTTTGCTCTAAATATATGAAGACATTATCTATATGGAGAGACATTTCAGATATATAGTGATCATAAGAGTTTGAGGTATTTGTTAAACTAGAAGGAGTTAATTATAAGACGAAGAAGATGGATTGAATTGTTAAAGGATTATGATTGTACCATTGAGTATCATCCTGGTAAAGCTAATGTTATAACTGATGCATTAAGCAAAAAATCGGATAGCAGTGTAAAATAAGTATTATTAAGGTTGCCTAACCTAGTCCAATTGAGAGCATTGAATGTTAAGTTGAATTTGGGGCAAAATGAGTCATTGTTGGCTAAATTGAAGCTTAGTTCGATGTTGCATGACAGAATTAGAAAAGTTCAAAGCAAAGATACAAAAATTGTGAAGCTTATTGAGAAGTTGAAAGTGAACCCGAATTTTGAGTTTGAATTGAGAAATGATACATTATGGTTTAAGCAGAGCCTATGTGTACCCGATGTGAATAATCTGAGAAAGGAGATTTTGGAGGAAGCATACTTAACCGCTTATGCTATGCATCCTGGTACTACTAAGATGTATAACGTGCTAAAACAAAATTTCTGGTGGTCAGGGATGAAGAGGTAAGTGGCTGAATATGTGGCTAAGTGTTTAACTTGCCAACAAATTAAAGTCGAGCATCAGGATCTGGTTGGGAAGTTACAATCATTGCCTATTCCAAATTGGAAATGGGAAAGGATCATTATAGATTTCATTATGGGATTACCAAGGACTCTGAGGCAACATGATGCCATATGGGTCATTATTGATAGATTGACAAAGTTGGCCCATTCTTACCAGTGAGAGAGACTAATTCACTTGATCAATTAGCTCGGAGATATGTGAATGAGGTAGTAAGATTACATGGGTTCTAGTGTCTATTTTATTGGATTGAGACCCTAGGTTTACTTTGAGATTTTGGAGAAGTTTACAAATAGCAATAGGTATGAAGTTAAACTTCAGTACAACATTTCATCCTCAGACAGACCGACAAAGTGAGAGAATGATTAAGATTATTGAGGATATGCTCAGAGCTTGTGTTTTAACGTTCCAAGGAGGATAGGATTAGTATGTAACTCTGATTGAATTTTCTTATAACAATCATTATCACAGTAGTATCTGAATGGCACCATACGAGGCATTATATGGTAGAAAATTTCTTTCAACTTTATATTGGGATGAAGAGGGTCTAAGGACTGTTAAAAGCCCAGAATTGATTGAAGACACTATTGATAATGATAAACTAATCCGAAATAGAATTAAAACGGCTCAAGATAAACAGAAAACTCATGTGGATTAGCACCGAAGAGATATGGAATATCAAGTGGGAGATAAAGTGTTTTTTAGAATATCAACTTGACGAGGAGTGCTAAGGTTTGGTAAAAAGGGTAAACTCAACCCTAGATACATTGTTCCATATGAGATTATAAAGAGAGTTGAAACATTGGCATATAATTTGGCCTTGCCAATTGAGATGTCTCAAATTCACAATTTGTTTCATATGATTATGCTTAGGAGATATTGGTTTAATCCGACACATGTTACCAGCTTAAGAAGTGGAAATAGTAAGTAACTTGAGTTATGTAGAGAAGCCAGTTAAGAAAATAAGATATCAAACAAAGTAATTGAGAAACCAAGTAATTCCATTGATGAAAGTCCTTTGGAAAAATGATTTAAGTGATGAAGGCACATAGGAAATGGAGGAAAACATAAAGAGACAATACCCCTACCTATTTCAACAATTAGGTAAGAATTTCATAAACGAAATTTCTTTGGGGGGATGGAGAATTGTAATATCCTGCTTTCCATACTAGGGGTTAGGACATAAGATCCTAAACCACGATACATGAGAAATAACTTTGAGAAATTAGGAAATGCATTTCATACTCATGCATAACATTATCATACACACACATGAATTATGATTTTTGTACACATTACAAAGACTGTTTATCCACACATTTTATGGGGTGAATTTGAATTGTGAAGTTTTATGACTTGAAATTTAGTTGATGAATTATAATTATTAATTTAGATTTTTTTTGGTAAAAATTGGGAGATTTATGAAATTTTATGTTCTGTTGGACTAGGGAAAATGCCAATTGGCAAGACAAATTGACTCATGGTAGTAGAAACAAGCGATAAATAGTGGTTGAAATAATTGACAAGTGGCATTAGGATTTATTGGAAGGTGACATAGAAAATTGGGAGACAATTGGTTTAGAAATTGTGGGACAAATGGACTAGAGATTGAATGATATTAGATATAAAAGTTAAAAGACATTAACATTATAAATTAGGTGGTAAGTATCATAACAAGGGTCATTACACTTACCAAGCATTATTTACCTTGCTTTTAACATATCTTACAATATTAACGTCTTGAAAGACTATCTTCATTGTCTTTCATCTTTTTCTAGAAACTCTTCTCTTCTTCGTTTTTCGTTCTTCATTTTCTTCACTCACGACCACCTCACTCTCACCCTCATCACGTTGAGCCTTACTATCATCCTCCACTTTAGCCAATTCAAGATCCTTGCTATCTCTTCTTCTTGTTACTAAAAGAACCAACTTATTCCACCTTAAAAGTTGATGATCGTGTATGCATGGAAAACTAGGGTTTCATGGTGATTTGAAGAAGCTTTAAGTTAAACAAATAAGTAGCATATGGATCTTTGTGGCTTTCTAAAATGAAACATATAATGATAGTTAGAGGTGTAAAGATCATGATAATGGTGGTTGAAGAGTGATGATATGTTGATGAAGAAATAGGTATACTCATGTCCTATTTTGCATATATGATGAGTAATAATTTATGAAGTGTTACAGGGATGTTGTAGAGATAGATTGAAAGTTTTAATAGAGTTTATTATATGCTAAATCATGGATGAAGAAATAGGCATATTCATGTCCTATTTTTATGTTGATGAGTGCAGAAAATTTGATGAACGAATGTATATGTCGTGTTCTACTTTTGAGAGTATGAAAACCCTAGATTATAAGTTGTTATATCGATGAAATATATTGGTATTTAAGGTAAAATAAAAGTGAACTTATGTTAAATAAAAAAAATAGTGTAGTTTTCTTCAAATGAGAAGAATTAAGATGATAGTGAACGATAGTGATCATGTTTTGTTTTCGTATAATTGATGAACCACAGGTTATTAGTTATCTTATGAATGGTATTGATTTGAAATTGAGTTAAAAATAATAAGGTTATAAAGTCTAAATGATGATCTAGGAGAATATATTGATGTATTATGAAAGAGATAAAATCTAGAAAAGTTAGGATTGTACGTATGATAGGATTAAGAGAATGGTTAATGAATCAATTAAGTAGAGTTTTGTGAGATTTAATGTAACCTATATGGTAGTTAGATTTGCATGAAATGAAGTTGCATAAATGGACATGAATTCTAGAAAAAGGGGAGTGTTAATGATGTTTCTACTTAAGAGAATTCGTGGAAAATTAAAGGAAGAAAGGCAGAGCTTGATCGTGGTATAATCCCCACGATCGTGGCTTGGTCAATTAAGTTCTGTCACGATTGTTGCAAAGTCCCCACAATCATGGCCAATTCCACAAGCTTTTGTCACTATTATGGGAAGATTCACCACAATCGTGGGCTACCATAAAGAGTGAAATGTTGACTTTTAAGAGATGTTTAAAACAACTAATGCTAGGGTACTTTCCTATGGTATATTTAAGCTTAAATAAGGCTTAAAATGAACCTAGTTTAAGGTTCAACAAGTTAATAAAGTGTTTGATAAGTTTAGATTGATAATTAAGAATGATTAAGATTTGTAATTAAGGATACATACTCAAGAATGTCATTGAGCATACATTGTGCATAATGCATATACATATGTGTATGACAGAGTACTAAAATGATTGTGCAAATTAGTAATGTGTATAAATGTGTTCATTGCATGATATAGAAAGGTAAATAGAACGACAATGTCCAAACATTGTCGAGATAGCTATCTAGAGCTTATGGTGAGTAACCTAGATGTTTCTCACTAATAATAATTATTATTACTTAAATTTCAATTATTAAACTGATACCTGTGTGAATATGATAATTTCGGACATTGATAATCTGAGGACTTTGATAGTTGGGAATGTATTGGAAGTGTTCACATTGAATGTGAATTTGACAGAAATAAGCATTCTCAACGAATATGTTGAATACAGGACTTATGTCCGATGAAAAAGTGAAAAGCTATGTGTGTACTGAATGAAAGTGATTGATTAAATATATTTGATTTTATTCATTTCATTACATGATATGCATGATTAGATAAAAGGAAGTTATGATCGGAGTAGTTAATGAAAAAGAGCTTAAAGGTCAGAATGTGTATAAGAGCCATAAGCTCACTAGTAAAATGAGCCCGATATCCACAATGGATACGGGACAGTTATTAATGAGCCTAGTATCCACAACGGATACGAGACAATTAAAAAAGTGCTCGGTCACAACAATTAATAATGAAAGTAGAGTCTCATGGGCAATTGTATATATAATTTGATATATGTGTTATATGATTGATTGAAGTGAATTGTTTGAACTATTCGAAAATTAAAATGTGAAATGATATAGAATAGTTGATTATGTGAATTGTCTATTAATTGAAATGTGAATTGTCATTGTGTTTGATATGAGTGAGCACATCAATGATGGTTTGTTTACTGAGTTTGCAAAACTCATCAAAATTACAAAGTGACTTTTCAGGTACGAGAGAGGAGATTTAGCTTCTAAGACGTTCTAGGCGAAGTATAGTTCTTACGTTTTGGACAATAAGAAATGGCACAAAGGTCGGTCAGCTAATACCAAGGAGTTTAGATAAAATATTTTTATATAGTTCTCATTTCACATAGAAGGTTGTAAAAGAGTAATAGACTCTTGTAAGTTTTTGATACTGTATATATATGGATTATGTATGAAAAGCTATAGTTTATTATGTTTTATAAATGAAATGGGAATGTTTTGATATTATAGAAAATTGCGTTTTATGTATGAGGCCATATAAGTGATAGTGACTGCTCTAACATGCCGCTTTTATAGGGAATGTGCCCGAATGTCCTCGGGATGTATAGGAACATGCTCGGTGAAAGTGGGGTGTTACATATTGTGATTAATAACTAGCCTTGAAAGTTCTTTATAAACGTGTAAGGAGTTTATTAAGGTTATTCCTAATTTATAATATGCTCTAGAAAAAAGGAGTAAATCTTAGTTAAAAAATAGTTTGTTGCATATGTTGTGGAATTTGTTGCTTGAGTCCAAAGAGATATTATTCTTAATTATTCTTGACAATGCATCCATATAAAAGTGAACAAATAAAGGACATTGGGCCCCCTTGTCTTAATTCTCTACCTTCTTTAAAAAAGGTTAGTTGATTCCCTGTTAATTAGAACATAAAAGGATGAAGATGTTAAGCAAGTGTTCACCTAGTTATTGAATTTTCTAAGAAATCTGAATGCTTTAAAGAGTTGTTTGATGAAGTCCCAGCTAATTGTATCATAAGCTTTGTGAAATTGCATCTTTATTACGTAATTCTTTAAGGAATTATTCATAATGTATCCCTTGAATAATTTTTGAGCTATTGTTACATTGTCTCCAATTTGTCTCTTCTAAGAAACCTCCTTAGTTATCACTTATTAGGAGGCTCATCACTTTCCTCAATCTCATAGCCAATAATTTATATATGGTTTTATTAATCAAGTTACATTATAAGACAGGTCTATACTTTTTAAGAGACCATGGCTATGAGTTTTGGGAATTAAGTAAATAAAAGTCTTTTTAATCCCTTTTAAAAGTTTACCTTTATTAAAGAATTATGAAATTACTCTAGTAACCATATCTTTAATTAGAAGTCAAGCTTTTTAAAAGAAGCACCCATGAAGTCCATCAGATCTTGGAGCCTTAGTGACACTTAAATCAAACACCAGTCATTCAATATCTTATATAGAGAAAAGGACATTAAGAAGTTTATCTCCTTGTCTTTAAACTACTTGTTAATAAAGGAGCTCAACAATTGCACTCATTTAACTACTGTTAATTAATATACCTAATGATCTTTTGGGAAAAAAAATGGACTTCTTCCTTAAGGAACTCTTAAAAAGTAATTACTTTACCATCTAGCCTAATGAATGAGCTGGTCCTATTAATATTTGTCCTTTCTTTCATTAAATCATGGAAAAATCTTGCGTTCTTATCTCCTTCCATTAACTAATGAGCCTAAGCTTTTTTCTTTCAAAAGGGAGTTATAGATCATTAAAGCTTTTTTACAATCAATAATAACTATTTTCTCCTCTTCAATCAATCTAGTGTCTCATAGAGGTTGTCTTAAGTTAACATTATATAGATTTTCTTTTATAACATCCTAGTTGATACTTCTCATTATCTTGCCATTAAGGATTTTGAGCTTTTTCTCAATTTGAGCTAGTTTTTTAGCACAAATGTAAGCCTTACATCGTTTGAGTGGGTTTTATAAGATTTCTCTACTCTTTTCTCTCACACATTTTTTGGTGTTATTTTATGTTTCTTGGTTGTTTTTTCAAGTTATGTATATTCAATCATGGCTCTAACTGTCCGTATGATTGCTGTCTCTGTTATCTGGAGACGGAACGGAACAAAAATTCGGAGACAGAACAGAACAAAAACTGGAGATGGTGAGCTGTTTGGTTACGGTGGACAGAATAGAAAAAACTGTCTCCGTCTCCAGAACAGAGGGTGTTTGGTTGTAGTGGACGGAACGAAAAAATTGTGGCAATGACGAAAATGCCCCTAATTGTATTAATAACAATTTCAATTAATAATAACTAAATTAATTCCAATTAATAAATAAGTTCATATTGTATAATCATAATAAATTTGAATAATAATAAATACAAATGATATTATTATTATTATTATTATTATTATTATTATTATTATTATTATTATAAATATTATTATTATTATTATTATTATTATTATTATAAATATTATTCCTTCTTGTCTTCTCGGCATCAAGCCTACAAGCATGAAGCATTGGCTTGGCTCGTTGCATTGCATGGGACATGTCTTTCTCCATCCAAACATTGTATCAAGGAATTAGTTGAGGCATTAACGGACCAACCAACTATATAATTTAAAAGTTTGTATACCATTAATAATTTAAAATATAAAACTACACTAAAAATCCGCATCTTATATCTCTAAATAATCCAACAAAACTATCGTACAGAATTATGGTTGCATTTGGTCAGACCTTGGGGATGACATAACTAGTCATCAACTTCACTGTGAGTAGACTCGCATAACATCTATTTAACTTTAACCATTGGCAATTGGCGGAATTCTTGTATTGGTGAAGACTGCGGTCCAGGATCAGGAACAGGATGGCGAATAAAGAATGAAAAACATTTCAGTCATTGATTGTTTTCAAGTAACCAGGGGGAAGAAGATCCTGCCCCAGAACACTGCCATTACTCCTTATCAGAAGAATAGGTTTGATACAAATCACATGCATTCATCTTTCACTTCCAACATTCTCCATCCAACTCACCAAAGATATGGAATCATTCGTTATCCAGTTTGTCTAACGGC
>JAOSBN010000007.1:1239268-1264018 GCA_027563595.1 Erythroxylum suave | reverse complement strand
ATAATACATAAATGCAATATGAATCTCATTATAATTTCATTTGCAATGTACAATTATTCCATGGACTTTATCATATATATCTAAACATGCACAAGATAAATAATGCCTTTAAATAATTTGTCACTATACTACAACCAAAGTAATTGGCTGTAGAGCATAAACCAACAGGTTTTGATTAGGGTGGCATTGTGTGAACATTTTGTTGCATAATGTGTGCATTGTGAAAGTGTGTCAATGACATGAATTGAATGGAATTGATTTACCTTTGAATATGGTCATTTAAATTGTAAAGGCATAGTAACTTATAAATTTTATGTTTTAAGTGTCTTTTAGATGAATATGCATGTTAATTAAGATATGACGTTGATTCTTTCACTTTATGAAACTTGTTTGGATACATTTAGGATTACACTTCTCAACCACATTAGTTAGCATTATTATTAACCTTTGATGAGAATAATTGACTAAGAAGAAATAAGGTAGGATAAGAAATTAAACAAAAAAAATTTAAATAAAATTCCTATTTTGCTTACCCTTTTTAAGAAAATTGGGTTAAGAATAGAACTGGTACCTAGTTGAAAGTTGTGATACTGTTGAGTAACTGTGGGCGTTCACAACAAAATCTTTATCTTTGCATGAAAAGGCTAGAATGACACTACAACTAACCTAAATAAAAAATGTCACCTAGTTGAATACCTTGGGCACATTTATGACAAGGTGTTTGTCTCCATGTCAAAAGATTAAGTTATTGTTAAAAAAAATTTAAAAATGGTGTCACAATAAATAAGACCTACTGATCTTTTACAAATAGTAAGAATTTTCATGAAAGGATACTTAGTGATAGTTTGCCTTTTTAATTGATCAATAATAATAAATGCATGCTCTCAAGGGTCATAAGTGTATGAAATGGGTATTAATATTTTGGTTGTTATATATATTCAAATCAAAGAATTTAAACATGAAAGGAATATGTTAGTAAGTTAGCATTATTTGAGTTGTTGATGTTTGAGTTTAAGTTAATTCAATAATATTTGATGTCATTGTACAATTATTGCATTTTACATGATTGCATGTTTATATGTTTTTGTTTGTTTGTGTCTTCAATTTTGCTTGAGAAAAAGCAAAGGTTGAAGTGTGGAGATGTTGATAGGTATAGATTATAATATGTTTTTCTAAGTGTTTAAGTGTTTCTTAGATGATTATCATATTTATAGGCTTAAAATTATGTTCTTGTTAATGTATGTATGTGCTCTAAGTGTTTGTTAATTATAAGGCTTAGAATTATGTTCTTGTCGATGTTTATAAATGTTCTAAGAGAATTTTTTCTTGTTAATGTTTGTATGTGTTCCAAGTGGAGATGATTATCATATATATAGGCTTAGAATTGTGTTCTTATTAATGTTTGGAAGTGTTCTAATTGTTTGATTACATTTAAGGATTAAAATTGTGTTCTTATTAATGTTTGTATGTGTTCTGAGTGTTCAATTAGTTTTGAGCAAGAATTTGATATTAATTTTATGTTTTAGGAGGTTTTTGATGTGTTTGTGAGTATATGGAAACAAGTATGTGAAGAAAAGAGAAAATCTTGGAAGCATGCAGCCATGTCATGATCATGGCATCTGTCATAATTGTCGTAACGTGATAGGGAGCTCGCGAGAATTTTAAATTTTGAAAAATTGGGGCTATTTTTGGAATCGAATTAAGTGGGAAAACCTTAGAAGCCTTAAGTAGTATTTAAAGACAACAAAAACACCAAAAGAGGCAGCAAACACTAGATTAAAAGAAGGTTAAGAGGAGACATCAAGGAGAACTTCAGAAATCCCATTTTTCTATATTAAGACTATAATTAGATTTTCTTTCTTTTCCTTTTATGTCTTTCATTGCCTTGGATGTTTATTTGAATTCTAATGTTTAACATGATTATGGGTATTGTTCCTAAATTGTTTTGCTAAACCTTATTATTGAATACAATACATCTATCAATGTTGTGTGATAATTGTTATGCTTATACATGATAATAAGTCAAGAGAGTGAATCAAGTTGTTTATGTTAAGGTTCGCAACAAGAGCTGGTAGCCTAATAGACCTGCAATTATCAGATTAGTCAACAATTGAAGAGATATCTTAATTGTAAAATTAATTATCTTTAGCATTGCTTCAAATCCAATTGAATACTTAGGAGTAATTTTGTGAATCGAGAGACTACATTATTAGTTTCAATTGAGATTAACTAATTAGATTTTGAGAGAGGGTAATCAAAACCTTATGATATCTAAGATGAAGCATAAATTGAATCAACAAGATAAAGGGAGACCAAAAAAAGATAGAATAATTTCTAAAGTTTTCAGCTTTGCTTATATTCATTCTTGTTGGCACCTCAATTTGTTGGCACCTCAATTATTCAATTGTTTTATTTTATTAGTTATTTCAATTTCAATAATTTATTTTAATTAAATTAATCTTTTTATAACTTAAAAAAATTCAAGTTATTAGGTGTATAATTAATCCTTGTGAGAATGATATCTTTAGTACTACAAGTTACAATCCATATACTTGCGGTATTGAAAGTTATTTTATCTAAGGATTGATTTAGCATCTTATACAATTTGAATTCTTTTGATTTAAAGATTTATATACTTTTCTTGTGTGATTGCTGGAAAATTCGTCCTCCGGGTTTTATCAATTTGTAAATTATTTCTCAATTAGTTAAAAGAATAAAATTGGCTGATATTATGACAATACTAGGTAGCATAGATATCATTATGGGAGAAGTTGATCGTTGAAATAATACTTGATACAACGGAAGCAATTGATATAAGAGAAGTACAGGGTATGTATTCTTTTTCCAAATTGGAATCCTTAAACTTAAATGGGATCAATGGAATTCTAGGGCTGCTTGTACCTATTTTTACTCTTATATTGGGAGTTGCAATAGGTATATTATATCATTTAATTAAGTTGTAGAATAAAATAGATACTCCTAAACAAATTAATCATGTAAGTTCTTGAACACAAGGAAAAAAAAAGCAGCTTCCAACCTAGTGAAAGCATTATAGAATGGATGAAAGTTACTATAAAGCATTATAAAATGGATGAAAGTTGCTCTAACACGTATAATCTTAAATGAAAGTACCACCTAAATTATTTATGAATTAATTAATGTTTTAAAAATTGAACTGTACCATCCAATTAAACAAAAAATAATTTAAATAATTTCGAGTTCAGTTTCATTTAATAACCTGCGTATATAAAAACCGGTCAGTTCGTTGTTGAACCGATCGGTCAATATACTTAAACTTGTGAAATGAAAAACACTCTCCTCGCCTTTACTCTTCACCATCTCTTCACAGATCCCATCGCTTCCATTTCTGGGTAAATAAAGGTGATTGTTTTGAGTTTAAAGTGCAATTTCTCTCTCAGAGTTGCAGTCATTGTGGGGATGGGTTTCTTTATGATGTAGCAGCTGTCGGGATTTGGGTTCTCTCTCAAATAGCCTCAAACTTGGATTCGTGAACAATTATGGACTGTCTAGTTACTTTAAATTGCATTAGCTAAGAATATTAAGGTCCTTCTCTCCTCTCTTAGGTTCTGGCTTGTCCTCTCTTTCGTCCCTCTCTCCTCTCGTCTATCCTCTTGTCGCTCTCGTGTTATAGATTTTTTTTTCATTTATGTAAAGGACAAGATGTTATACAGATTCAATTTTCAGGGGGTTGGCTTCCAAACAGATCTGAGCCTCACTTCCCAGGCTTTAGATGCTAGAGAACTCCATTCCCAAGGAGGCAGCTTTCCAGATCATCAACGACAAGCTTTGGGGATTCGAAGTGTAGGATTTGGATTTTGGAAAAGAATCGGGGGAACGAAGTAGACTTTGGGATGAAGAACGCCCTGATGAGGATGAATGGCGTATGGGTAAAGATATAGGTAATGGAAGCAAGGGCGGTTGGGCAGGCTTTTTGTCTGCCTTTGTGAGACATTAGAATTAACAATGCAAATGATAACATAAGAACCTCAGGCCCATTGAAAGCAAGACAAGTCTAGTTCATGGGATTCAAAGATGGACAAGTTTACAGACATGATCAATTCCAAGTTTACGAGTCTAGAAGAGAAATTTGATCAAGCAGTGAAGAATCATGCTTTTTCAAAAACTGTAACACAACTTTTCATTACTGCATATATGATATGATGTCTAGTTATTTCCGCAAGAACTAGACAAATGGATACACCTAAAATTGGTGATTTGGAGCATATGTCAGCATTCTCCTAGAGACTTGCTAGATCGAAGGACGAAAATGGGATTCTTCCAAAAGAAATTTTAGTTGTATGCAAACCAAATTATTGACTTAGAAAGTAAACTACTCTATCCCAATACAAAATCCACAAGAAAAAGGCTTATAGAAGACTTGGTAACTATTAGAGTCTGCCAACTCTTAACATGTAGTTGTGTTGCTTGTTCATCATCAACCAATGGATGTTTACAGAATTCAGATTAACAAGGCGTTAGTTTTATACAAAAGATTGCACAAGAAGACAGACTGCATGATTGCAAGCTTAATCCACTTCAGCTCGTCTCGGTTTGTCAAAAGATTCACGCTACAAATAATGACAAACCCTTGAAACAAAAATGTAGAAAAAACCATTAAAATGGCTCAGAAAAGAACATGTCTCAACGATTTGGATGTTGACGGTTGTCAACCAGATAACACTCTTGACGGGTAGAGGGGAAAACTGGTACCACAATACCATAATGATTATCTAAAACGTGTCTGATCCTACACCAAGAAGCAAAGTATGGCCAGGGAATTACGGTTTCAGTGTAGTAGTTGCTGTGAAATGAGGGTTTACCACAAGCATCAATGAATGCAATTCAGGAATTACAACTTAAAAGGTCTGCTTCATGAATAAGGAATGCAGACAAGTTGCAAACGCAAGGAATCTTGGAACAGACTTTATCTAAAGCGTTCACAAAGTCCAAGTACTGGGGTATAAAATTGTAGACATCGCTTCTCTATTATGCTATGCAAAGAAGTAATTTACTGATGTTTAGTATGCCATTCAATTTGTCCCCTAATGCCTTGTATTTAAATCCCCGTTATTTGAATCACATAATTCAACTCTTACCATTTCATAGGGATGTAATCAAGCCTTTACATCACTTTATTGCATGGACTATATTTTAGAAAATGGTAAGGGTTTACTTAGGTGACATTAGGGATACCCTAGGAATAAAACTGAATGTAGCACTAGGACCTTATTTGAAGCTCTTTTTCTGACACTAAAGGGGGTAACATAGCCATGATTGAAATCCATAAGCATAATGAATTGAGATCTCAATGTTCACTCTGCTCAATATGAAAGACTTCCAGCAAAATGACGAACTTGAGTTAAACTCCAGAAAGAAGCTACTTCAATGTCATCTTATATACTAGGACCTACAATTAGCTCCACTAAGCATACAGTACAAAACAAATTTTTGATAGCCTCACGATGATGGTGCAAAGAAGCTCAGGTGTCAGTGTTCCCCAAGCAAACTTGCCTGTCTACAAAGTCCAGCGTAATCATCTCCAGCAAAGCTTATGCATGGTTAAAGTGTTCATTCAATGGAATCCTCAATATTGAAATTGACTTGATTATATGAGACAAAGATTTGTAGCTTTATAGCAAATGGTATTTAGAGGTTACTGGAACTTTTATTGGCTGATGAATGTAGTCGAAGGACAACATTGGAAATAGAAAAGAAAAGGAAGCCCAATTCTATACCACTACCAAATAGGAATCATCTGGTAAAGCAGAATTTGCCATAAAGGCCATCAACCGCATATATGAACAAGCAAATGCCAGGGATCCATTCTATAAACTGCACAGTAGTTACTGACAGATTCCTATACATATTACTAGTAGCACAGAAAAACTGGTAGTCCATTCCTCCACCATAGAAGTAACACAGATTAAAGCCTGGTCACACCCTTCCTCCAAAGAACCCAAAAACAGAAAATAGATATTTGTAGTCCAACTTTCTGAAAGGCATTCCAGAAATTACATGCCTGTGGAAGCAAAATTTAGTTTTGGAACTATAATTTCAACTATCTGCTGGCACTTTACCTTTCTAATCATCCCATAGAGCATCTATCATGTTTCAATGCTAACCTTTTCCAAAATCAACATTTGAAATCTTTTTAAGCAGATAGAGCATGGTATAGAACCACTACAAAAGACATCATCCTGAGTAGAGAGCATTTTTAAAAAAAGAAGAAGAGATGCTTAGAAACTAACGCTAATCCCATGTGTAAGCATTAAGCTTTCATGAAATCTCATATGATAAGAATTTCCAGAACTATGTGGATACCAACATCATAAAAGCTTTAAATTGGTAGGATTCAAATTCACATCAGATGACATAAGCCCAAAGAAAATGGACACACCCAGAAAATAAAAAAGTTAATAATATGAGGAAGGAATAGCAAATTACAGAAATTTGTATCCAGCATCAGTCTGATGTTTTCACAAAGTCGTATGAAAGTCCATCAAGTGTTCAAAACAAAAGACCTAACAAGCATCTAAACTCAGTATCAAAGACACCGCAAGGTATCATTGATTAGAAGCCAAATATTGTTATAACTCACGATACCAATAGGAAAGTATCCAAATTAACAGGTAAGTTCCAACATCAGTAAAATTTTCTTATTCAAACAACTACACACTATCAACAAAGGAAGTGAGAAAAAGAACCTAAAAAGGAAATCCACTGGAAACAGAGAAAGGTAGGCTCAGCTCAGATCAGATCACTCGGAGTCCGTGGTACCGGAGAGTGCATCCAACTTCTCACGTTCAAGGCGTTCAAGGGCTTTCTGGTGAGCCCAGGTCTCGATGGTGAGATCAGGCTTGGCATTGAGACCAACACCCAAAATAACGATGGTAAGGAAGCTGGTAATGTAGCAAGGAAGCTCCCAATCCTCCCACTTACGAGACTGACCAGATGGAGGAGGAGTGATGTTGAAGAGGTATCCCTTAGGGCGCTCCTCGTGACCTGGGGTGGACCAGCGGCTGGGTCCAGCAGAGGCACCGCCTCGGGTTCGAAGGGAGGATAGCAGACGCTGGCGGAGCATGGTGGATACCAAATATTACTATGAGCCGCACGGCGAGAGTTAATCAACTCAATTACAATTAGGGGAAGGGATGGGATGGGCCCCTAAGGGCTAAACGAAAGGAGGAGTTTTAGTTCAGGCTAAAATAAATGGAATCATTACATGTCACAAGTTAAATACAATCGAAACGAGCATTTAGACTTCAACATTACCACTGTTTTCCATTTTTTGGATACCATCCCCTCTCACAGGACTAAGTATTCCCTCAACAGTGCCAAGAAAGTTGGGAATCCTTGGTAAGCTTATGATTGTTATCATCTATCCATCATCAACTTATGAATTTAATTGTATGTGATATCTGAGTATGGAAAAGCATTGTGTCATCTTCCCTCCCACCCAATTTTGACTCTTGTTCCAGCCTAACAATTAGAGACATTTTGTTTTTATTCGCATCTTGTGTTTAAGGGGTCATTTAACCCCGTAATATTCCAAGCTCCTATGGCCAGATTATCCATTAGGCAATATAGCCCTGGACTTCTAAGCCTCTGATTCTTCTTGTTTACCCCCTGATTCGTTACCATTCAGATTGGATCGCCATCATTTCACAACTTGCCAATTCTGTGTCTCCTGTATTGTAATGGTAGCAACCTCAATACGATTAGCTGGAGGAATACTTCCAGCATCCTGGCCGATTGACGTACTTGGTGCTTCTCACTCACTGTCCTCTCTTAACTCATTAGAACTTTTTACTTCACCCAAATTTGTTTGTTGTTAATTTGTCAGCATAATAAGGCCTTTCAATCCCGCTAAGCATTTTCTGTGACCAAAATTGCAAACCAAACTGGAAAATTTCACCCACACAGGCAAACTCTCAAAGCTGGAAGGATCTAGCTTAAGTCCCAGCCTCCATCTCTTCAAAACCACTGGTTTCTTATCATTAAAGTACTAATAGGTAAAAGGAATCACGGTAACTGCTTGTCTTAGTTTTTCCCTCCTGAAGATTCTGGTATACTTGACTTTACAGAAGAGGAAGATGAGATGCATCATGGGAAAAAAAAACATTGTTGCAGAAGAAAATTGCTTGTTCTAATTCAAACAGAAAATCCAACAATAAAATTGATCATTCATTATCAATCAATCAATCATCTTATACCTATATCTATCTATATATATACGTAAAAGGTAGCGGATGGATTCAATAACTCTCATAAGTTAGTATACATGAAATCATATATATTCATAATACTATATTAACTATATTGACAAGATGTAAGAATGTGAATTCTGGTCTTCAATTCAGAGAAATCTGGTTTTCCAACTCATCATTAATTAATAATAAGCCTAATGATAGGAAAAACCCATATGAATTTTCAGGCCTCACTTTCTTGTTCTGCTTCCTGCTAATTACTAATAACTGGTATATACCTACATTACTAGCTACAATTCAATAGTAGCTGTACCCCTGCCTTCTTTCACAGCTCCATTTTCAATTGATTCAAGTGCAAAGATGCTGTGCCACAATAACAATCTCAAAGTTAGTCTTGTGATCTCAATTTATTCATCTTCAGATATATTTGTAGTGATCTTTACATCTTATAAACAACCAGAAATTTTCATTGCAATAGGAAAGAAATCCGTACTTTTGAAAAGAAGCTAATAATCAATTTTTCTTGGACTGTTTCTGTCTAGTTAATACCATTGTTGCAATAAAATACATTTAAAATGCAATAGCTTCAAAACACAATTGTAGCTTGAAACTTATATGCTCAAATTCAATGGATGACCACAAAAGGTTCATACCTATTTTTTATTTAAGATTGAAAGAATTCTGCAGGGCAATCCCAATTTCCAGTGTCAAGATGCACAATATATAAATTTCAAATAAATTGTACACCACTATTCATTTTTAGTTCTTAATAAATAATCAGGAATACAAGAATATAATTTTAAAGTTTGAGCATATTTCTTGCATGGAGAAATTATAGGAGGTAATGTGATCTACCTGAATTAGCTGAGGAATCATAGCTTAAAAGGGAGTTCTCTGGAGTAACAAAGTTATGACCATCTTCTTCTCTTCCCCAAACTGGGTGGTGGAGCACATCAAAGTGCCATTCTTGTTGATGCTGATGTCTGTTCCGGTTGACTTGAACTTCTGACCACATCATAGGCAAAATCATGCCGGGAAAGTTACCCCCAATTGGTGATCCACTCTGCGAATTCAAAGGAATGGTTCAAAGCATTTACAATCGCAACAATCAAAATACCTAACTTTTTGTGGTATTTCAATGCCAGATCCCCAATCCTCTCTCTCTCTCTCTCCAAATAAATTCTGAACTGAGAGAATATTCAACTCCCATTTAACAAAATGACAAAAATTTAATTTTCAGGGCCTCTTATAATTACCAGGCGTTTGATTTGCAAGCCACAATACTGAAATCTTAAGACAATTTAATGATTGCAATTGTAGGAGGCACAGGCACAGTTAAAATCTGCACAACAGAGACTTGGCATCGTGCAGTTCAGTTAGAAAGACGGTGAAACGGTGAATAACCAGTCAAGTAGAATAGTACAAGAAATTTAGTTGCTTTATTTCCATAAAAAGCATTCTACCGAATGGTTAAGTAAATGCCAGGAGATAAAAAGATATTAACCAGCAAAAGCTTATCCTCTAAAAACAATGAACTATGTTTCAAGATTGAGTCATTAAGGATTTCTCAAAACTAGCTCTACTGAGGAGCAGCTATACAAGGCTCAGACCCTTACTCTGTTCTCAATATAACAACCTTTGTTAACAATAAGTATGGTAAGAACAATAACTCACATCCGCAGCTAATATGGAGTCCAGATTGAAATCAATTCTTGGGTTGACTTCTGCAAGTCTCATTGATAATAGCTGAAACCAAAGAAAATTTTTAAGAATAAGATGACAACTCATATGGCTCACAAAAAAAAAAAAGACTAAACAATTTTGCTGCTTTGCTTCATAGAAATTGTTACAGAGAAAAGGCAGTAGAAAACAAAATGAGAGAAGATTAGACAACTGATCCCAGCCTCCAAAAAGAAAACAAGAAAAGAAACAGGTTGCCTGCGTGAAAGTCAGACTGAACTGTGCTCAATTTTAAACTTCTATTATCTAGTCTCAAAAGGTAAAATTAGTAACAAAATAAGAAAATCAGACCTCTACTTTGTGTTGAAGAGACTGTACGTGATTGATTATTTCATCAAGTACCAATGCTGTGCCTGTAATCTGCATAACAAGATAATATCCCCCTCAACAGCCATATAATACAACAACAACAATACTTAGTAGAAATCAAGTTGACACGCGGGATCCAAGAAGGTCTAATAATACACAACCTTACTCCTAAATAGTAAAGAGATTGTTTCCAAAACAACCATATAATACAGAAGCATAAACTAATGTAGAAAACATAGTCAATAAAAACATATGGTGTGAATAAAATATAGAAGTGAACAGGAATTTACCAACCTTATAAGACCAAGTGAAATCAAACAAAAGATGAAGCTAAGAAGTCTTTGCATGTAAAGAGAATTTCAAAAAGATAAAAAAAATTTAGACATTCATAATCTGCAAGGAATGTGTATAGGAATCTGATACAAATAGGTCATGATGTGTGTTGAAATTAAATCTCTACCTTTCTGGAATTGTAGATCCATATTCCGCAGCCCTAAATAAGAAAAACTACTCACTAGTCTTGGATACGTCACTCAATGGAAATAAAACAGGTGATCCAAACACTAGCAACATTAGTCATAATTGCTCATCATCACAGGGTGAAAAATATACACGGTGAAGCCACGTGGCTAACTGGTTTAATGTCTCAAAAAAAACCAGAGTCATCAATTCAGTGACTGCAACATTAGTCATAATTGCTAACTGGTTTAATGTCTCAAGAAAAAACCACAGTCATCAATTCAGTGACTGCAACATTAGTCATAATTGCTCACCATCACTGGGTGAAAAATATACATGGTGAAGCCACATGGCTAACAGGTTTAATGTCTCAAAAGACACTACAGTCATCAATTCAGTGACTATCACATGTCCCTTTTTAGTTCAACCAAACCCTATTCCAAGAAGTCTTTTATTTCATCATCTGTTCATCGTCTATTCATCATTCACTATATGAACACTGAACTTAAAAGATAAGTTAGTACTATTAATAATGATCAAATTTTCCTTTGTCTGTGATCCTGGGACCAAATTTCAATCTAACAAAGCCAGAGAATAATACGCGCTTCAAGGCACTTCCAGCCAAGCATTTTCTACACAATAAAATTCAATGTCTAGCCCATGGGTAATGTCGTCTTCTCCACCAAAGACTGGACTCTGTGAATATCAAGTTTGCAATCTTCCAAAATCAACTTTTACAATAGTTCCACTGTTCGAAAACAACAAATGAACTTGGCAGGGTACTAAGCAGGTTTTACAAGCAACTTCAATTTTTTCTTACTCCAGCCCAAAACTTGAAGCTGCGGCAATCAGGTTTAGAAGAAAGAGTGAATGACAAAACAGATCAATTTACTCTACGACTAAATATGACAAGGCCAAACTAAAAAATGGCCCCTTATCAAACTCCTATCTTACATATACAAGAAAAGAATGGCACCACTAGGCTGCTGAAATTACAAGTATGCCAAGTTGTCGCCCCACCAGGCACTTTTCTTGGTACAAAAGCAAAACACCAACTTTTGCTAAAAAGGTGACAATGACAAGCTCATTAATTAAATGCCCATAATCCAAATATATAATCACACTTTCTATAGAAATAACATGATATATAATGATTAATTAAGCCCTCATTACCCAATCATTATCACTTCCAAACAGAAAAAGAAAGAGAGGAAAGAAAAAGACAGAAAGAAAGAAAACGTAACTGTTGCCACTACTAACCTTATTGCAACCTGGGACCAGCTCTTGAAGTAGCTTCATCTTCGCATTGATCTTCTCTCTCCTCGCCTATGCATTTTGTCCAAACAAACCCTCCATGTCACAATCATCATTAATAAGAGTAATTATAAACTAAAAACACATTAATTAAACTCCTAAGATTGTTAGTTCATTACTCTCTCTGCTAGGCTATGGCTATCTGTGGCTTGACCTCTGCGTGCTCTAACGTGAACGTATGGAAGGTTCTGTCCATTTCTTGAGCTATCGTTTTCTGAGCTTTTGCACTTCTTTGTTGACCCTTTAACCTAATTTACACAAATTCAACGAATTTTGGCTATTTAGAGACTAATTTTGAATAGATTAGTAAAAAACAGCGTAAAAATTGAGCTCCCCAAATCTCCCCACCTTATTTTCTCGCTCCTTCCTCTTTACCGACCTCTGATTCAGCGCCTTGTTATCCGTCTTCTGCGGCGTCGAATTCAGGTAGGATTCCGTCTCCGTCGGCTCGCTCTTCACAAGTTCCTCGAGATTGCCACTAGAATTGGATAGAACAGAACTCGTCTCCAGCGAACTATTGCCAGCGAAGACCGAGAATTTGGCGGCTCGCTCGATTAAGCCTCTATTACTCGGGAACGTCAAGTTACCGTTGAAGTGGTGCGGCGGGTAGGCGTGGTGTTCAGGTGGGGTCGCTAGAGTTGAATCGGGAGAGTGAAGAAGCTCCATGGCTTGATTGGCGGGTAATTCGAGGAGAGCAGTGAAAGAGTTAGCATTATCTTGTGGAACAGAAATTAAGTGCTGGATATCTTCGCCAAATTGGGCAACATAATCGAATCCAGAATGGTCCTGCTGTGGTGGCCTGAAGCTGGATCTAGCGCCGCTTACTGCAGATAACTCCATAACGAGAGGATTTGGTGAAGGAAAAAGAGACTCAAATTTCATAAACACAACGAAATGGGTATAAAAATTCCGAGGTGGGGATGTTCGAGGAAGGTGTAGAAGGAAAGGGCAGTTGAAGAAATGTGAGTATGATCTTGAATTTGCGTGAAGATTGAATCTTGAACTATAAACGAGCTTTAGCTTCAAAGCGAAGAGGACCGTTTATAATGTAGAGAAAGGAAGCGTAGCAATGTTGGAGCTGGGGGATAATATCATTTCATATCAGCGTAAAGGAGTGGGGAAGTAGAAGGAACTTTAAAGGTTGAGAGAGAAAGGGTTGGGCGATTTGGCAACTGTTTTGTTACTGTGCAGTTCGTTGAGATGGACAGGTTAAAAAAGAGAGGTACAGGACAGGTCTGGACCTACCCTATCTCCATTTACCTTGCCTGCCTGCCTTAAGCAAAGGTGAAGAGCTAGCTCGGCCTCGGAGGGGGAGATTTTCCTTGAAACTCTTACATACACAGCACGAGTTGGGTTGGGGGTTGGGGGTTGTATGCTCTTTCAAATTATACTAAAGCACGTAAATAGACTGACGAAAATGTTACAAATTTAAAAGATGAATTGAAGCTAGCAAAGTGGTATCAAATTGGGATGTCAAAAATAATTAAATTAATAATAAATTTAATTTAAATTAATTTAATTTTAAATTTCAAATTTGATCTAATTTAAAGCCTATTCAAATCCTCATTATTATTTGTTAATTGATGAGTAAAAATTAAACAACAACATAAATACCTACTAGAAATCTAGTTAAAACGTCGGATCTGAGGAGGTTCAATAGTATGTAGTCTTAACCTTAATTAGTAGAAAAGTTATTTTTAAATAACCCACATGAGGAGTAATAATAAGTAAATAAGTAAACAAAAATTTTAAAAATAAAATAATAATAATAATTGATAGTCATGCTTCCACCAGTTGCAATCTCCCTCCTCTCGTGCGTGCATCGTTTGCTACTGTGTAGAGATGGCAATCTTGGCCTGGGTTGGCTGGGTCATAAGCTAAGACTGCTTAACCCGAAAGGAAGGTGCAAAATGAAGTTATTTTGTCATTTTGCCAAATTTTAAAAAAAAAATAGACAGGCCAAGCCAAGCTATGGACAGACAATCACTGGCCTATCAAGCCATGGGTAGCCTAGTCAGTGAGTCAGGTTGGGTTGGGCTTAGACTACCATCCCTACTGCTGCGTTTACCAAGTCCTTCTGGCGCTTGTTGCTACCATTACTATCTCTTCCCTACTTTATCCATGTCTCCTACAGTAAATATCTCTTTGTTGCCAGCAAGTATATTTTGCACCGGACACATTTATTTTATGCAGTTTGCATCTTTTATATGTTGATTTCGGTTTTACAGGGAATCTCTGTGTTTTACAGTCAATGATTTTTTAATCCATTCATATGTTTTAATTTATTTAGGAGTTGTTTGGTTTCACTTCTGTTTTTTGTCATAGTTTTTAGTTTTTCTTTTTTGTTTTTTATTAAAAAACAAAAATCTGTTTAGTTAAGATTTGTAATATAAAAACCAAAAACAAATATATATTTGGTTTTTTCATCCTATTTTTATTTTTTTTACTTATACTCTTATGTTAATAATTTTAATATAATACATTATCTTTTTAAATTAATTAATTATCATTATAGATAAAATTAAATATATGCAAATTAAATATAATTAAAAATTACACATTGATTGTATATAATAAAATTCTATAAATTATAAAATTATATTAAGTCATCCTAATCAATAAAAGATGTTCATCATATTATAATTCTTGAAAATATAATAGTACTATCATTTACAAAAAGAAACATGAATCAATTAGAAATAATATAATCATTTCACATTTTTCTAGTAATTTCATCTCACTTCCAAGACATACTTTGAACTTATGCTAGAGTGATATAATACTCTGATTGAGAACTTGCATCTTTATTTTTACTTTCCCTAATTTGTTCTTCATTTTCAACGAAATTGTCAAATAATTCATCGATTTGTCCATAGATTCTAATATAATTGTTAAACAATTCTTGTAGTTTAATAACATTTCTTAATGAAGAATGTTTGTAATTAAACAATTCTTGTAGACCTTGAGGTCTTCCTCTTTCTCTATAATCTCGCAAGTTGAAATATCTCACCTTGGTATGGTGAAAGTAATCCAGGACTAATAGTGTAGCCTGAATCAACCAAATAAAACTTACCTAACATATAAAAAACATAATATTAACAAAAAGATATTATAAATGAATCATAATTAATTTGTTAATTTAAAATAATATAATATCTTATGGAGGCATAGGAAATTGTCACCGTTTCTAAAAGAACTCGAGAGTCATTTGCAGTATCTTCCCATCTAGCCTTTACAAATATAAATCGTATGTTAAATGAGCAACAACACATAATATTTTAGGTTGGATTAATTCTTTTATCCTTATATCATATTTGTTCATCGATCGGAACATGTGTATCAACAATATATGTACCATCTATTGCTCCTATATAATACTAAAATTAAAAATAATTATTAGTCATAAGGAAATAATTAAAATAGTAATTAAATATATGATTGTACCTAGACATATGAAAAGAAATTTTGAATTATATTGAATCTCAAGAGTTGCATTAGCAAAGTATGAAAACTCCTTACATCCTTTTTCTTAAATTTTGGTGAATCATTTTGTGCACCTATAATAATGAAAAAAAAACTTGAGAATAAATATTATATAATTTGATATGTTTACCTTAAATAGATTTCCCAACATTCATTTGTAACATTAATTTCTCCAGTAAAGGAGTTGTAAACGATTATTGTTTCTTTGAATAAGTTCTTGAAATTCTTCAATCTAGCTTTTAATCTATTATACTTATTCTTCAATTGAGTATCAGTATACTCCTTACTGAATTTTTTTTTGAAGCCTTGCCTTAATATTCTTCCAACCAGATTTGGAAAAGGCAATAGTCATTCGGTTTCCCTTCTTCACTTCTTCAACCATCAAGGAGATTATATACGTCTCTAAGGTATCATTCTATACTCCATCTTTTTCATTTATTTCCACACAATCATTAGCATCGTTCATATTGTTCAAACCTTCCATCACTAAATGTAATCACATATAAGTGACATCAATCACAATAATTTCTACAAAGGATTAAATGCTAAACATGGTTCAAAATAAACACGAGACAATTGCAAGAATTTTTACAAAATATTAAATGCTAAACATGATTCAATATAAACATGAGACAACTATAATATGATTTCAGTTCCATTGAATTCACACGAGGCACCTCTTATTTAATTACTTTAAATCATATTTGGCAAGCATATGATGGGATGAATAGCGAGTTATAATAAATGAATAACTGCTAATTATAGGGATTGGACTTAATGTCCAATGAGGGAAGTACTTTTCCATCTATTGAGGTTCAAACTTGTACGAAACTAACCTAGTTGAGATGAGATTCAAAAATGAGAGAATTGGACTTTATAAGGAAGAGAAAATTGGTAATAAAGATCAATCCAGAGAGAATCATAGACATACTAAGATTCAAATGTGTTAAAATAGATTAACAAAGAAGTTGGTGATTTACCTATTTAATTTTAATTATGCTACAGTAACATGTGCTTTAGTATGTCTATGATTGTTACTGTAGTATAATTAAGTCAATAATCCATCAACCTTTCTATCTTACTATTTTTCTTATGTGAGAGATGAGATGAAGATGATTGGAAGATTTTTTTCGTTGATTTCTAAATAAAGAGAAAGCTTTGAACGTAAACAATAGCAACAACTCAAAAGCAAACGAATAGATATGATAACAAAAAGGAAAAGAGTATACCTAGAGAAATCACTAAAGAGAAGAAGCTGAAGATGCAGAGATGCTAAAAATGGTTGAAGTCAGAGTAAAGAAACCAATGACGTTGTTTTTGTGAAACAAAAAAACGTGTTTCAAAAATACAAAAAAAAAATCTTTTTTATGTTTTCATAAAATGGTTGTCGTTTTCTTATTTTTAAAAACAAAAAATGAAAACAATTTCAACTAAGCACATTGTCCCTTAGAATCTATAAGTTCTTTTTTAATCGAATATTTAGACTTGTCACTTTAAAGCTAATGGATGCAACAATTTATATATCTATTTTTGTTATCTTCAATTATTTTCTTTGCTCTTTTTTTAATCAAAAAGTTCCTCTCTAAACAACTTCTTAAACAATTGGAATTTCAGACATTTTATACTTAGTTCAACTTGATCATGTTTCATGTCAAAAAAGTTTGATCAAGTTATTGGCTAAGTTCGATCAAGTTTTAGGACCTGTTGCCATTTTTATATCAAATGACAATTTGGTTCCATTGCTTTTTTGTTATAACTTTTGGTTTCTATTTCCTGATTTTGTTGTTTATCTAAGTTACAAAAACCATATTAAAACTGGTATCATTTTTGTAGTTGGTATAGTGCAATGCTAATATCGGATAATATTGAATAGTGGATCAAATAATTTTTTAACATTATAAAATAATTTTTTGAATTTTATATAATTAAAATATACTATTATAAAATTTATCCTTTAAAATATAAGCTTTTATACAGTTTTTTCAGGGATAGTAAGATTAATAACAACTTTAATAATTAAAGATAAAATATATATTGTGTTATATAAATTTTTAATTAATTCCAACCTTTGTCTCAAAGAATTTAACAGATAATAAATAAAGTGAATTCAGTCTCCAATCAGGAGGACCTCAAAGAGCTTGCATTTAACCACTTCAGTAATTTCTTGGAGCTTGTAAGGAGGTAAGGCCCATCCCTGATGTGTTCATTCAATCTTTAACTCCTTTATTAATCACTTAGTGTAAGACTTAACTGGGGAGGTTTCGACTGAGGACATTAAACAAACCTTATTTAAACTGCACCTAAGTACCAAGTGCAAATGGATTTAATGCTAGATTCTTCCTAGCTACTTGGGACCTCACAGGACATATATTAACCGAAGCAATGTAGGAGTCTTTCAAGATCCCTTATATGCTAAAGGAGTTGAACAAAACCTATGTAACACTAGTTCCTAAGGTACTTAATCCAACTTCTTTATATGATTTAAGGCCAATATTATGTTGCAATGTAATATAAAAGGTGATATCTAAGGTTTTGCCTGATAGGCTTAAGAAAGTCCTCAGTACAATGATTAATCCCAACCAGACAACATTTATCCAAGGAAGAAGAATCAGTGATAATATCTTAATAATGCAGGAGTTATTTAAGAGCTATCAAACCAAAAAGATCATCAACATTTGCGCAATTAAGGTGGACTTCTCAAAAGCTTTTGACTCAGTCAATTAGAGCTTCCTTATTCATTCAATGCAAATATTCAACTTCCCTACTAAATTCATATCATGGATCTCAAAATGCATCATAATTGCATCTTATGTTATTTTAATCAATGGTGAGCCAACTAGAAAATCTAAGGGGCTACGGGACCGAGGTAAGGGGATCCCCTATCACCTTATTTGTTCACAATAGCCACTAAAGTGCTATTTCGACTCGTAAGACTCCACATTCAAGTTGATGCTAACTTCAAGAACCACTACAGATGCAGTAAGTTGGATACGGTTAATTTAGCCTTTGTTGATGATTTGTTTCTTCTATATACTGCTAATCTAAACTCCATCAAGCTCTTATTCAAACCTCTAAAGGATTCTAATATTAGTTTTGACCTAAGCTTCGATCCCACCAAGAGAAAAATTTTGCTCTCAGTAGGAATCAAGTTGGAAGTTGGACAATATGTGATTTCATTTGACATTCCCATAAGAGCACCTCCTTATAAAATTTTTTAGGGTCCCTATCTCTTATAAGAAGTTCATTTATTAAGACTGTGTCCCTCTAATTGATGCAGTAAGAAAAAATCTCCATAATTGGACACTTAAAGCTCTCTCCTATGAGGGAAGATTCAATTGATACTTGTTGTTTCATCTAACTTACAAAATTACTGGTGCTTTAACTTCGCTATTCCTATGAGAATCCAAAAGGAGATTAACAAACATATGATGCATTTTCTTTTGAGTGGCCCTGATGGTCATAAGAAGTTCCCCAAAGGAAAATGATCTACGATATGTGCTTTAAAAAGTATGGAGTGTTAGAAATCACTTCTGTGAAATCAACATGAAAAACACTATAAATTAAGATTCTCTAGGAAATTCTCACTAATAAAGAGAGCCTATAGGAAAAATGGCTGCACCATTACTTGCTAAAGGGTGATAACATCTCGAAAGTACAAACCAAAGCCAACAATTCTTACAAAATGGGGGAAATCTTAGAGCTAAAGGACAACATGCATCTCTTCATTAAACATCATATTAGAAATGGTGAAAGCACCTATTTTTGGTAGATAACTAGTTGGATATAGGACCTTTATACCAATGTGGACAATTACAACATCTAAAGTCCTTAATTCTTTATAACCAAAAAGTCTAAACTATTATTACAGGTAGGTCTTAGTCCTAGACAACAAACACTACTTGAGGATCTTTAGAGTTATTAGCTAACTTGCTTGCGTACCAACCTGATTTCACTATACAGGATAGAATCATCTAGAAACCAAAGAGGTATAAAGCTTTCTACACTAGGTCTTATAAGGATAATGTCACAGAACCTATACAGTATATGGAACTCAACTCTAACTCCTTCATGTGCTTTCTTACTTTGGACAATAGTAATATGTAAACTCAATACCAACTGCTCACTCAACTTGTCAGTGGAGGACAATTTGAGGAAGAGAGCTTTATATCAAGATTTTGTGTTATTTCATTAATTGATATATTGGTCGATCAATACTATAGAATGATCAATCAATGCTACTATTACTAGCCATTCTAATGGCTATTTTCAAATAACTATTTTAGTTTATTTTGAGTATAAATAAATAACTATTTTAGTTTATTTTGAGTATAAATAGGCCACTTATGACTTATCAAAAGTTGGTTATGAATTTTAGAGAGTTGTAAGAGCCTTAAGAGGCTAGAAAGTGCATATGTGGATTATATAACACATATTGAGCCTTTGTTCACTGTTGTGAGCAAAAGGAGTTTTTAAGTTGTATAATTATTATAATTGGGGAACTCCTTGGGGTACACTTTATAAAGGTTCCTCTTAAACTTGAACAAGATTTGTAAAAGGTCTTCACCTGTGGAAAAGCAAGATGATTGTAAGAGTTTCTCTTCACATGTGGAAAAAAAACATGTTAAATGGATATTTGCTTATAAACTGTTGAAGGAAGGAGATAGTGAATCCTTAAGTAGAGCTTCGAAATTGTACGTAGGTTAAAGATTATTTGACTAAAATATTATAAATTAGCTTGGGCTCCCTTTCTGTACTCTCTTTAATTATTATGTTGATAGAATGATCAATCGATCTTATTATTATTAGCCATTCTAATTGATAATTTTTATTTTGAACTATTTTAATTTATTTTTAGTATAAATAAACCATATATAACTTATGAGATGTTAGTTGGGAATACCAAAGAGATATTAAGAGGATTAAGAGGCCAGAAAGTGCATATGTGCATTATATAACATATATTGAATCATTATTGTAAGGAAGAGCAAGAGTTTTTAAGTTGTATAATTATTGTAACTGGGGAAATCACTTAGGGTACACTTAGTGAGGATTCCTCTTGAACTTGAAAAATATTTGTAAGAGTTCTTCACCTATGGAAAACAACTACGAATTTAAGGTTTTCTCTTCACGTGTGGAGAAAAATACGTTACATGGATGATTACTTATATCCATTAAATGAAGGAGAAGGTGAATTTCTCCAGTAGGGTTTCAAAAGTGTAATAGGTTAATGAATTGTTTGACTGAACTATCAAAAATTAGCTTAGTCTCTCTTTCCATACTTTCTTTAATTATTATTATGATGATATGATTGTTTTGTGATCATCATATGTGAAATGTTTTGTAACGTTTTGTGATCATCATATGTGAAATGTTTTGTAACCATTCATTATAAGAGGTAATTCATTCACTAGTTTACAAATAGGACAAAAAAGTGAACACACACAATTGACTTCCCTCTGATTTGCTATCCATGGATTGACAATTGGTATTACAGTGGTCTCATTTGTTACAATTATATTTCTAGTAAATTTTGAGCAAATATCGTTATGACAAAGTTTGATTCACCTTTTAGCCAAGATAGTCAATAAATAGGTAGACCTCTTTCATTTGAAGATAACAATTATATTTATTAAAAATCTATTATGAACCATTTTCTTTTAGCCAAATGGATTGACTTTTAGGGAATTGTAGAGAGTGTTCCTTATTTCTGAATGAGAACTATAGCTATAAATAAGGTGAAGATTAAGATACCAAAAGATAAAAGTAAGTATAGTGATAATGATAATAAACCCACTGTGTTGAATAGCAAAGTAGAACATTTTTTCTATTATTATAGATAAATTCAATAGGATGTGTAGGAGTAAAATCCTTCATGAGATAAACACTTGAAAGCATACATGAGAATACTACTCAAGTAAAAGTGAACAAAGTGAGCTTATTAGTGCATAAATATGTGTTATATGATATAGAGAAAAATGTTAATTTTCTAATATGTATGCTTGCTTTATTTGTATTGTTAATGATTTTAAAGGTCTTGATAAGACTTATACTAATATTAAATTGGTTAAAAAGCTACTTAGGTCTTCACTAAATAGCTATGAGGAAAAAGTGATGTCCACATAAGAAGTCAAAGATTTGAGTACCTTGCCATTGGAGGAGTTAATTGGATTTCTCCTTAGCTATGGGTTGTAAACAAATGAATTGCATAAAGAGAAAGTGACTCCAACAAGAAGATTTGTGGTGTTTAAAGTCTCTAAAGATAAGAAAAATGATGATGAGGAGACCTCCACAAAGATTAATGAGGATTATATAAAGCTAATCATAAAGAAATTCAAGATGCTCTTAAAGAAGAATAGGGATAAACAATTGAATGAAAAGAAGAAAGCACTTAAAGAAAAATTGGAAGACACTACTCATTTGAAAATGAATCCAAAATATAGTGGCAAGTTTGTTCTTTATAGTTAATAAATATAAGGCTCCCTCTTCCTCAAATTCTTATGATGATAGTGATGATTGTGATGTTGATCTTTTAAATAATGAGTTAGTTGAATGCCTAGAGGTCATCAGTTTGAAAAAGGAAGAAATTATTTTTCCAAGCATAAAGATACTTTAAAGCTCTTAGATGCATACAAGATTGATAATGGGCAACTGAAATGTGATATGTATGACAAGAATATTCTTAAAATGTGGCTTTGCTAGTAAAAACAAGCATAATTTGTCATACGAGAATGAGAAATTGGAAAATAAGAACTATACTATAAAATAGTCATTGACTAAATTCATTTAAGGAGTAAAAAATGAATATAACTTGTAGAAGTGCATCACCTAATGCCTAAAATTTTTTTGTGAAGAATGAACCATATTGTGCATTCAATTATAGATATGAAAATTTCAATGCTCAAGCATTATCTTTTAGGCATCAAGGTAAAAATAAATTCCATGTATGGTTCACGTTTTAAACCTAGAAGACATAGTTCATAAGGAAGTAAGCGACACAATTTTCATGAAAGTCATATCAAAAGAGCATGTAGGAAGAAAACGACACAATTTTCATACAAGGTCATACCAAAAGAGCATGTGATATTATTCTCATTCATATAGGTCACTTTATCATCAACATGGAAAACATGCTTACAATCATTGTAGGTCTCATTATAAGCATAAAGGAACTATCTCCCATCCAATTTGCGTCATATTTCTATCAAACAAAGATGTCATTTATCAATTCATATACAAGGTATTTCAACACATAAAGAAAGCTTCTAATCCTCTATATATCAAAAAGAGATCATTTTATCACCCACATTATCCATCAATACCTAGAAATGTATATATGTCAAATCTTATACGTCATACATACATAATTTATATAATTCCAAATCATTTTATTCCATATTTAATATCACCTCTTTTACATAATTTGATATAAAAAATTCTTCAGAAATGCTAATTTATCCATAAGGACCCAAGCGTGTGTGGGTACTAAGAACATATTGATTTCTTTGCTCATAGGACAATAACAAGTGACATCAAATGGAAAATAGTTAGTAGCACCTCTATTGATATCAAATAGGGAATAATAATGGGATTTCCAACAATTGATATGAAAGGCAAAATCACCAAGAGCACTCATTTAAGCTAAGTAAGTATATTGGTACCAAAAAACAAATTATTGAACCTACAGAGAAAGAAAAAGAGGTAAGGAAACTATAAAATCAAAAGATAAGAACTTTAAAGCTTTTAATCAAAATAAAGAGTTTGTATATACAATAATAAAGAGACCTGGGACAACTAAAAGAAAATAAGGATCATTCTTGGCCACTCATTGACATGATAAACTCAAAGAACTCAATATATCTTTTAATCAAAAAGCAGTTTAGAAATGGACTAGATAAATGGTTTTGGTTTTACAGTTATTCCCGACTAGTCCCCTCCATAAGCAAAAAGAGTTGAAATCCTTAAGAGAAAGATTTTCTTTGGTTAAGAATCCAATACACCTTAAATCTATAATGCAATGCAAGAAAATTTAAATAAATCATTCAATAGGCCTGTGTATATCATTCAAAGGTCGATCTTATCCTTGTTACCCACTGTGACGTTAAGATAGGGTGAGGGTTGGAGGGGGAGACCTAGATGTTTGGCTAGGTAGGATTGGAGGAAGTTATTTGTGGAACCGTTGTGGATGAGGACAATGACTCAGTCGTCGTGAAGAAAACCTTCCAACTTTAAGGTTTTGGGAATAAAATGGCCTGTAACAATATGGAAGGAAATTTAAGGATGAACATTTTATAGGGGAGAAGGGGAAGAGGAGATGGAATCTAATGGCGTAGGTGGGGAAGAGGGTTCAAAGACAAGATCAATGTCCTATTGTTTAGCCAAAAGATAGAGGAATTGAGGTGGAGGAAAATGGTGGCTAGGAACAGATTTGTCGTCGCAATTATAATAGAGACCTTTTTCACAGAGATTGGCCATTTAGGCTAGTGTGAGGCGTTTAATGGATAGGGGACTAAGATGCAGGAGGTCTTTCTAGGGAGGTGGAGAAGAGGAAAAGGGAATAGAAGATGATGTGGGACGGGATGAAAATTGAGGAAGGGAACGGAGGGGTTTGGGGATGTAGGTGGAAGTGATTTTGTCTTCCAATAACTTGGCCATACCGATGGCGTCCAAGAGATTGGGAGGTTTGAGTAATAAAATGTCTTTTTGGATATCTTTGGTGAGTCCAGAATAAAATAATTGAGTAGATTACTAGTAGTAAGGCCTGGTGTTGGGGTAGATAGGGTTTGAAAGTCATAAAATGTAAGAGTCTACTGTAGTGGTTTATTTGAGTTTGAATAAGGAAGCCTCAAGGTTTTGGTAAATGGAGGGGCCAAACTGAGCTATAATATTGCAAACAAAAATCAGCCAAGTGGAGAGTTGTCCCGTATTATACATCTATTGAAACCATAATAAGGTGGGGCCAATCAAATAAAAAGAAGCAATGTAGACCTTATGGGCAGGGAGTGTTTGGTGATAGTCGAAGAACTGATCAAGTTGGAAAAGCCATTCACCAACGTTGTCAACAAAAAATAGTGGAACTTAAAGTTTTGGGAGGCATGGAGCAGTGGGAGGATTGTAAGGAAAGGGAGTGACAGGAGGCTGTATGTTGGACCCCGTCTCCGAGGCCCAACATTCGGAAACACACAAGCACACCTAAGCATAGAAGGCCCATAACTCACCA
>JAOSBN010000007.1:1200520-1229575 GCA_027563595.1 Erythroxylum suave | reverse complement strand
AATAGGACAACTTCCTATTTCTCCTCCTTTGGCGTGACTCGAACTCAAGACCTCCTGTAAAGGAGAGCCTTAAGTGAAGATGTTAAGCCATTAGGCCAACCCCTCGTATAAGCCTGTTCGGTGGAGTGGCACAAATGAAATTTGCTTCAATCTCATGCCTACACAAGTACAAAAAGACTTGTCACACTTTTAATCTATTTTTGTTTTTTAAATTTATAAAAATTTGTTCTATCGGTAATTTCTTGTTATTGTCAAATTTAATAAAAATCGTAAATAAATAAAGTATTATTTATATTTATTTTATTTTTATATATATATATATATCTAGAAAACACAAAAAAAATTTTATAATTCAAGTATTCATCAATTTTAATAAGTATATATTATTAATTTATTTATTTTTCAAAATAATATTATGAAATCGTTTTCAAATTAGTAAATAAAATTGTTGTGATTAATAAAAAATAATTAATTAGATATTAATAACTAAATAAATTTTTATAAAAATAGAAAGACCAAATAGCCCTTTTATATTTGGCTAAGCCGCCCCCAATGATATCGTCCTCCATGTGAAACTCAGTTCACGTATGAGTCAGCAACTAAAACGAAGCCCCAGAAACCAATAAATAAGAAGCTGCTACAGCTTCATTTTTAAGCGAATATTCCATGTGACTTTTAATTTGATTTATTAAAACTATTTCATATTTAAATAGTTAATTCTTTAAATAATTCAATTTCTTTTTATTTGTATCAAATTCTTAAAACATTAAATCCAAATCAAATTTGATTACAAAATAACCCTTTTATAAAGATCATCATCTCATAGCTTACTACAAATAATATCGACTATTAAATAGGAGTAAGATTGTATACTATCAGGCCTCTTCAAATATCGTATTTCAGCGAGATTTTAATTGGGTGTCGATGATGACGGCGAAGATGAAGTTTCTGTTAAATGTTTTGAAATTTTCATGAATTTTCAATTGTCAACGGTGTGTAAAGTTGAAGAGACATTTGAAAACAATAGTTGGAAGAACAGCTTGTTGGGTCAAGTAATAAAGGGCGACTGATCACTAGTTTCCACAGGTTTGATTGGACAATTAATGGGGATCTACCAGCCAATAGTCTCAAACACCAAGTTACTATCGGTCCTTTGCACCGTCGATTGTACCAATTTAGTAATTGCATAGAGTACAGTATTACAAACATTTTTTGACAAATAAATAATAATCGAATAATTTTAGTGATGACAATTTTTTACATGAAAGAGGAATAATACTAATTTTTTAAAAATTAAATAGAAAGTTAAACCGATAAGATAAAAGCTTTAAGCTTTAAAAGGTTTCAACTGATAATAAACCTTCATAAAGTCGGTTAAATATTAAATAATTAATTAATTTTGATTTATAAGAACTTATTGTTTTACAAGATGACTGATTAATTAATAAACTGGTCATTTTTTAACAATAAGAATTATTAAAATAAATTGAACTGAAAAGTCAAAAACTAAATCAAAAAGTTAGACAATTCAAGATTATAATAGTTAAAGCTACTGAACCGGTTCAATTTTTTAATCATTGATAAATAATCAATAATATTAGAGGAAAAATGAAAAGAGAAATAAAAAATGATTGTAACCTAAAGCTTAGAAATATTTGTTTGAGAATTAATTGTTAAATTTTGTTATTGATTCCTTACGCAAACTTGTAGAATTGAACTGTAAAATTTGTCATTGTTATCAAAAGTTAAAATTAAATGTGATCTTTATATTTTCTCCAAATAGTTTATGAAGGCCTTTAAATCAATTGATTATAGGTATTCAATTTCTAATTATTAAAGGAGCCTACTATAATATATTAAAGTTTCAAGAAAAATTCAAAGACTGAATGTAAAAGAGTAAACTACCATAAAATTATAGTTTTCTCTCTTTTCCCTACAGTCGTGTAAGTCATGACATAGGTGTGTAACACTCTACACAACCATGTATCTCTTTGGAAGAGATTTTTCATCTTGTCTTCACTTGTTTGTCATTCCTCACAAACCATAAAGTCGCTTATGATTAACAAAAATCTCAAAATAGGATTGGACACTCAATAGCCTTCCCCTCCGGTCCAAATTTAAGGAAAACACATTATTCTCTATCATCTACGTGAGACACATCCAAACATGCTTACAACAAAGCTCATGTTTGTTTCTGGGAATCACTTTATTCATTATATCAGCCCCATTTAAATTCATATGAACCTTCTTCAACATTAATTTTTGCTCTTCTATCATGAATCTCAACCAATGATATTTGATGTTTATATTCTTTGTATGGAAATGATATATAGTATTTTTGATCAAGTTAATAACACTTTCACAAAATAATACATAGTCTTTTTGCTTCGCATCCAATTATTAAAGGAACCTTTTTAGTTAGAGCATCTCCCTACGAGCTTCCACTACTACTACATATTCTACTTGAGTTGTAGATAAAGCCATACACTTTTGTAACTTGGATTGCCATAAGATGACTCTACCTTCAAACTTGAACAGAAAGGAAGTGGATTTTCTTTCATTAAGATCTCCAGCCATATCTGTATCTACAAAACCATATAGAGTTGGCTCATCATTAACAAAGTATAAACTCTACTTTGATGTGCCTCTCAAGTATCTTAAAAATCATTTCACTGCTTCCCAGCGAACCTTCCCTGGATTTGACAAGAATCTACTCACCATCACAATAGCTTAAGCAATATCTAGCCATGTGCTTGTTGTTGCATACATCAAAGACCCTACTGCAGATGAGTATGGAATAAAGGACATATCATATTTCTCCATTTCTGTTGAGGCATATGAACGCTTACATAGGTTGAAGTGAGATGTCAGTGGCCTACTAACTAGCTTAACATGCTTCATATTGAACCTTTCTAACACTCATTCTATATATCCCTCCTAAGACAACCATAATCTCTTATCCTTCCTATCTCGAGTTATCTCCATACCTAAAATCTTCTTTTCAAGTCTCAAATCTTTCATATAAAAAGATTTGGACTAGTCCTCCTTCAACTTTTGGATTCTACCAATGTTTTGACCTATAATCAACATATCATCAACAAGAAGAAGAAGAATAATGAAGTTCTCACTTGATAACTTCTTTAAATACACACAAGCATCGACATAAGTTTGTTTGAAACCATGATTTGTCATAAAGGAATCAAACTTCCAATACCATTTCCTTAAAAGTTTGTTTTAGGCTATATAGACTTTTCTTTGATTTGCAGGCCAGAATTTCCTTGCCTTTAGCTTTGAAACCTTTTGGTTGCTCCATTTATATCTCCTCCTCTAAATCTCCATACAAGAAGGCTATTTTAACATCCAGCTATTTAAGTTCAGGTTCCAAACAAAAAGTTAAAACCAAAACTATTTGGATTGAGGAAATCAATGGAAGGTGGAAGCATCTATATGGTCAAGTTAACATCATCAAATTACTCAATATGAAGATCTATAATGGAGGACCTTTTATATTGGAAGGATCATTTTGATCCTCTGTGTCAAATTGAGAATTGGAAAAGATGAAGCGAAAACTCTAGGCATTATAAGGCAATGGATTGACATCAACATATTCAACCATATGTTTTAAGAAATAGATATTCAACCATGTGTTTTAAGAAATAGATCCTTTTCAGTTATAAAAGAAGATAAAAGTTTTGTATGAAAGGAATACTACTTATAACAAGGCCTCTCTGATTGAGAGGCTTGTAAACTTGAAGTTGAAACTAGGAAATTAATGTCAAAGCATCTAAGTAATTTCTAAGACAAAATCAGCAAGCTTGCTAAAATGAAAATCATTTTTGATGATGAGCTTCAAGCTTTGTTCCTATTGAGTTCATTACCAGATAGCTAGGAAACGTTAATGGTAACAATTAGCAACTCAGCTCTTGGAGGCATGCTCTCTTCGGATCTAATCAAAGAGAGTATGTTTAGTAAAGAAAACAAAAGAAAGGAGATTGGGGTCTACAATGTGCAAGCTTTTGTGATAGAAAGCAGGGAAAGGAACAAAAGTATGGGTCCCAAAGTTCGTGACATGCCACTATTGTGATAGGTTAGGACACATTGAGAGGTTATGCTATAAGTGAAAGATGGATCATAAAAAAGCAAGATCATTAGAATGTAGAGATGATAAGAGTATAGTTTCAACTGCTTCAGGCATAAATGATGAGTTATCCCTAGTTTGTGCAACTAGCGAATACTTCCATGTCAATAATTTTGGTTATAAATGGCTAACTGATACAGGAACATCTTATCATTGTGTTTCAAAGATGGAGTACTTCTCAAGATACTAAAGAAGAGATTTTGGGAATGTAAAGATGAAAATTCAAAGTTCTTCTAAGAAAGTAGGTATGGGTGATATCCAAGTTTAAACAAACATTAAATGCTTACTGACCTTAAGAGATGTAGGACACATCTCTGATATAAGGCTAAATTTGTTATCAGCCAATGTGTTAGATCAAGAAGGATTTCAACACACTTTTGAGGATAAGAAGTGGAAACTATCGAAAGGTGCCATGATTGTTGCACGAGGAGACTTATGTTGCTCACTATACAAGACACATTTAAAGGTGTGTCATGGTAGAGAAGTATACACAATTGAAGAGGAATCTTCACTAAATATGTGACATCGATGATTGGGACACATGAGTGAAAAAGGATTAAAGTTGATGGTTGAAAAATCCTTTATCCTAGTTGGGAACCTACAACTTCTTAATCTTTGTGATCATTGCTTGACTAAAAAGCAATATAGAGTCTCTTTTAAGAGAAGATCTATAAGGAATTTGGAGTCAATAGAATTGACGCATTAAGATGTATGTAGTCTTATTGAGGAAGATTCGCTAGGAGGTAAAAAAATATTTTGTTACATTCATTAATGATGCTTCGAGGAAGACTTAGGTGTACATGTTGAACTCTAAAAGTAAAGTGTTTGAAACTTTCCAGAAGTTTGTTGTTATGATAAAAAGGGAAACTGAGAAGAAGTTAAAGTGCTTGAGAATAAACAATGGAGGAGAGTATACCTCCAAGGTTTTTGAAGAATACTATATATTACATGGCATTAGACATGAGAAAACTGAACTAGGGACTTTATAGCACTTTGGGGTTACTAGGAGGATGAACATATCTATTAGAAAAGGTTTGTTATATGCTCAGGATGTCTATGTTGCCAAAGCCATTTTAGGCTAAAGCAGGACGAACTATAGTTTACTTGATTAATCAAGCTCCTTCAGTTTTATTGGATTTTGAGAATCCCAAGAAGGTGTAAACTAGAAAGGATCCCACATATCATCATCCGAGAGTTTTTGGCTGCATGGTATTTAGACACGTACCCAAGGATCAAAGAAAGAAGCTTAACTCAAAGTCAATACTTTGCATCTTTGTTGGATATGGTGGTGATCAGTTTGACTTCAGACTTTATAACCTAGAGAAGAAAAAGCTATTTAGGAGCAGGGAATAGGGATGTGGTGTTCCAGGAGCACGAGAGAGGTATTGATCTTCTCACAGTGTAACTCATCAAATGACATAGATAGCTCTTCACCAATTTCTTCAACTATTAAGCAATCTACATGTGATGAAGATGAAGTATATGACCAAATACATACTGGTGGTGATCATATATAATCTGATAGTGATGAACTACATGAACCACATCTAGACAATACAAGACAAACCAACAAATAAATCCACTAAACTCAATAAGGATTTATAAAAAAAGTTGATCTCTCACCTCCAACAACAAGTTGTCTTACAAAGTTTCAAGATTGAAACTAAAGTTGATGTTATAATTAACAATTACTTAAATCAATCCCCAAACCAATAAAAAGGATGAAATACAACCAAATTTCCCTCTCTACATTTTTCCTCACTTTTAGACATTATGATTGCACTCTTTACAAAAACCTAAGTATTTTTCTCTTTTATGTCACAAAATAATTTTTCTACAACTTACATGGTCACTTACACGATGGTGTAAGTAATCATGTATCTTTCTAGCACCACCTCATCACAAGCATTCATGGTTACTGAGAGTTATATAATCATGTATCTTTATACGAGTGTATACAAGATGGTGTACCTCTTCACACTTTCTTCACACATTTACAAAGAATTAACAAACGATCCATACGGTGGTGTAAGTCAAGATATGGCACATAGCACTCTACACAGTCGTATATCTCTCTAAAAGAGATTCTTTCATCTTGTCTTCACTTGCTCATAATTCCCACAAACTATAAAGCCATCTAAGATCATTGAAAATCTCAAAATAAAACATTCAACAAAATAATTTTTTTATAGTGCTTGTAAACCAAAATTCTAGCTTCCAACACTTTTTATTTCCTTATATTATTAGGCCTACACATTTTACAAAGTAAAAGATTATTATTAAAAGAAAAGAAGACTCGTTACCATACAAGATCAACTTCATGTTTTTATAGCATACACTTAGATATATAAATCAATTCATTCGATGTTGTATAACTTTTTATTTAAGAATCGCATCCTAGAAATGCTAAAATTAATTTTGAACTTAATATTTTTCTATTGATTTTTAGAATTAGACAATTTGTGTTTAATTTATATTTAGGGATAACTAATGTTAAGTTGTTTAACCTCTTAGAAAATTTTCAATTTAATGCCTAAACTTTTAATTTTTTTTTAGGTGGATATCTATATGTTATAAACAACAAAGATTTTATTGGTCAAAACAACAAATTACTAACAAAAATAACATTTCAAACTAAAGTGTTAAAGTTTTTAAAGATTGGTCACCCAATTGAAAGACTTTAAACTTTAAACATTAGATTGAAAAATTTTAAATGATAAAAAGGTTGGACACTTTATCATTAATCATCACTTATATTTATATACGTTGTTAGTTTTAAGTGAACTTGTAATCATTATCACTCATTTCTTATATTCTTAAGGAAGAGTTTCATTATGAATATAGTACAATAAAATAGAGAATATTATCCTTTTGTCAAACTTTATACACTTATTCATATGTAAATGGTTGCTTGCTGAAAACACAAGCTTACATCAACTTGCTACAAGAATAAAATCATAAATATTCTTGACAATTAATAGGTAGACAATTTTAGTGTTATAATAACATATAGATCACTATGATTATATTAATTTTAATCTTAATTGTTATGAATTTATTTTGAATCAAAGGAATGATATATCTATCCTAGTACTTGTTTTGCAAAATAAGAAGAACTCCTTCAGTCAAGGATTATTATAAATATCAATTAATTATTTTTATTAATATATTGAGTACATTTAAGATAAAAAAATTAGTGTACACTATATATCTGACAAAGTTTTTAAAGGTATTGCTAGTTCAAATTAGAAATGTTATATAATTATTTCATTCATTAATATAAATTTTAAAGAAATCAATATAAAATATTAGTTTTCTAGAGCCTTAACTAAAAAAAATATTTAATTAATATATAATCCTTCCATAATAATAATAATAATAATAGATAAAATGAAGAATAATATTTTGATTTATAATTATGGTTAAATAAACGAAGATCCCTTGTGATTTGATCAATTTTTTCATTTCAATTATCATATTTTAAAAGTTGTCACTTATTGTTATATGATATTAATTAGTTACCACACAACCACTTTGTCATATTATGTTTATTTGTCATCTATTTTTTTACTCAAGATAATGTAATATTAAAATTATTAAGCTTTAAAGCAACTATGTAAATCAATCTTTATTGTTATATCTTACATGTGTACATGTCAATAGTCTAACTATATATTAAAAATTTATAACATTAGACTACAAATATAATAGAAGAATATGACTTCATTTTTTACTTGTTAATTTTGTCTGCAATTGCCTGTTGTATCATTTACAATTAATTAATAATTACTACAAAAACTTTATATAAACTAGGATGTTTTAAATAGAATATTTATTTTTAAGATATAAATACGCTAGTCATAATTATGAGTAACTATGTCATGAAGAATTAATGTATATGAACTTAATTATGTCTAAGTCAAAGAACAAGTAATTATAGTACAAAGTTAGGGATAATTTTAAGCACTATAAATCTTAAAATGACAAACTCTTCCAAATAATTGCATGAAGTAAATACTATAATAGATATTGAATAAAGTTTATAAAAGCATCATATAAGAGATTTTATTAATGAAGTAGCATTTCACAATCTAGGATGATTCTAATTTTTATTACAAATGATAACTCAAATCTTTGAACAACATAAAACTTCTAAAAATATGAGAGGATTAATTGTATCATAAAAAGTCTGCTTATATTATATACATACAAAGAAGATATAGGTTTTGTTCAATTTCATCATATATATATAATTTTTTTGAATATTTTAAAAATGTGACCCGAAGTTAAATGGACAAGGAAAGAGATTTAAAGTTTAAAAGATTTAACTAATATTAGACCATCATAAAACTAGCTAAAAATTAAATAAAATTAAAGAATTTGAAATATATTGTCTTTATCTATCAAAGAATTTGAAGTTTAATTAAAAAAGAGATTGTTAAATGAAAATTAATCGATTTATTTTAATTTATAGGAAATTAATTTATAAAAAGTGACCAATTAATTAATAAATTGATTAGTTTTTAACAAAAAGAGTTATTAAACTAAATTGCATTAAAAGGTTAAAAATCAAACAAAAAAGTTGAAAAGTTCAAGATTTTTAAGGTTGAATCAGCCAAATCGGGTGAGTTTTTTATTCATTAGTTTTTTCTATACACTTTCAAAGATTAAAAATAAATCAAAAAATTTCAATTCGGTAAATAACAATTATTACATTGTGTGATGTCATAATAACATTGATCACATAAAATTATATATAAGGATCTATTGTACAATACTGTAATAACTATAGATCTTTTCTTTTTCAATATCTTTTTATTTTGTCACTTTAGTTGCCTTCTTTTTATACAGGACAAGACAACACCATTATATGTAATATTTTTATCTTGAAATTTTTTTTTAAAAATAGTTGTTAAACTAACTTTACAAAACCTAACAATTTATAATCCTTTATCTCACCAACATTGTCATCCCATAGGATTTTAATGAGGACAAAAAAGAAGAAAAGTTTTATGTGTTTCTCTCTTTTTTTTTAAAAAAAGTTGCTTAAATAACTTGAATAACCTAATTAACTTAATATGGTGGTTATATTGAAGTTTCATTTAATTATAAGGGCATATGAGGGCATATGGTTGGTACATGGGACTAAATTGAAGTTTCCATAAATTTTTCGGACATAGTAGAGGAATAATTGGGATAGAAATTACAAATCTAGGTACAGTGAAAGGCTTTTAGGTAGTTGACATTAGTAATAAGTATATTTTATTTTTTACCCTTTCAATTATTTTTGAAATTAGTATCCTCTCTTCAATATTTTTTGATAACCTTGTTTGAATACTTCCTATTACCTTAATTAAAATTCATAAGAAAAACCAAATTGTTTATTAGTGATAGAAACTAAGCTTTTAGATGATTCATTTTTTAAAAGTATGTTGACATGAGCTAGTCAATACCTAATAAAAAATATTGCTTCATTCAATCCTACTTGTAAAATTCTCTATAAATAGGATTGTTCGAACATAAATATATCCCTTTAACCAAATGCAAATGATAGAATTATAATATGAAACTTTTCTTAACTTAAATAAGATCCTTTTAAAAAAAGATGATTTTTTGAAGACTTAAGAGAGTTGTACTGAAAAAAAAAGTTTATAAGGTCGTCTGCTAGGCACACTCAAGTCAATATGTATATCCAAATGCACATTTTAATCTATATAGTGTTGGCTTATGCCTTACAACCAATCAATTTGGTTATAGTTTAGTGATAATTATTTAAAGGCATTTTTATCTTGTACATGTTTAGATGTTTATGATAAAGTCCATGGGATAATTATATATTCAAATAAAATCATAATGAGATTAAAATTATAAGATTCATATTGCATTTATATATTATCCTTAAATTATTCCTAATCAATGTTCTACTGAGATTGAACATTAATAAAATTTAAAAAGACTAGCACATTTGATGTTTTTCTTTATGAAGGAATTAATTAATCTTAGAGACTAAAGTATAAAGATACTTAAACAAATGTGTACGTGCTTATTAGAGAACCAGTTTACCGCATATACCTGATATGAGAAATCTATTTGGAACATTACTTGTATGTCTTTGAAAATTCTCATTTTGATGATTGTATAAATGATCATTTGATTAGAGGTCTTTAAAGTTATCTTATATATGAATTATTATGTTCTGATACTATTTATGACCTATTCTAATCATAGGTTGTTCAATCAGTAGCGGTGAATATAGTATGAACTATATGGAGGCAGTTGGGTGAACAAGATATGATTCATCACCCAAATTTAATTAGGGAGAATGCTCTACTGTTCTCGATTAGTATTATTTCAGGAATCCTTGGCTGAGGTGGAATGATACTCTATAAATAGTTTACAAATGTTATTAGTTGAATCAATAGCTAATGGTGGTGAATCAATATGATTAGGCTAAAAATAAAGTAGACATTAATTCCATGTTTTAGTCTAGTCGGAACATTATATGAGGAAAAAATTGAATTATATAAAAATCATGCACGGAAAAATTAGTCAAAACTACTTTAACATTTCTAAATATTTGGGTGGTCATGATGCGTTATTAGACGTTAATCTTTATCTATTATTATAAATTGTTTAATTGGAGAATCAACGATAAATTAGAAGAAGTTTTTATTTATGTTATTCTAATTATGGATTTGAATTATAATTTATAATCATTGCTAACATATTTGGGAACCTAATGAGCCTCACATAAAGAACGAATTTAAGAGAACAAAAATATTTTATCAAGTTAGACTTGATTGTAAAGTTTGAAAAACTTTATGGTTAAATATAAGATATTTAATAAATAAAGATCAATATCAGATATTAGATCTTTTTGAACATAATTAGTTTTTAATTAGAATTTTTTGTAATTATAATTAAAGTTTAATTGAGATTATAATTAAATTTCGATTTAATTAATAAAATTTCCAAAACTTATTATAAATAGGCTTAAGCTTTAATGGAGCTAAGACTTGTTGCTTAACTCTCTCTGTAAAAGTTGCAGGGTTCTCTCAATCTGTTATGTAGATACTGTGAGAGACCGGATACATGTATGATTATAGTGGTTGAAATGGATCGATTTTGAAAACGATTCGACAGATACGACGAAAGTATGATCAAGTTTCAAAATAAAATACAAATTATTAATCACGTTTTATTATGATTTATTTCTTAATCATTTTACAAGATTAAAGTGATATTAGTTTTTGCGAAATTAAAATACGAAAAAGTTTCACAATTATAATGTTGCGGTTTGGATCGGATCTTACAGTAATTTCCCGACATATAGATCAATAATAACAATAAATACTTAGTCCTAGTTTAGTTATCATTACTTCCAATTAGAATATCTAATGAAATAGAATAAGACGAGATGTAATAACTGACATTCATTCATGAGCATTTTGAAAAAGTAAAACTTACTACGGGGAATATAACAAATTTAACAATCTCAACATAATCAAATAAAACAATTAAAAACCATCAGTTCACTTGTTAACTAAAACTTCCAAGGTTTTTACAACTGTTTCTCTCAAGTAGGAAAAAGAATTTTACGGTAATTAAATTTTTTTTACCGTAATTAAATTTAATCTGAGGCTTTAAACATTAAGGACGGAGCGCGGGGCATAGTACTGTTTTGGTCCCGTAGCGCGGGGACCAGCTCAGAACCAAAGCCCGACATTGTTTTTATTGGTTGAAGCTGTCCCGTCATTTTCTCGCGTTTATTACTTTTCCCTTCAACGTCACAAGTTAAGTAAAATTCACATCTTTAATTTGTGTGTCTACATGGGACAGGCGTTCCATTAATATTATAATATAAAGTAGCCTATCTAACTTTAGTGTTTTTACTTTTTACATTTATGTATCCATCCTTGTGGTTGTAAGAAAAATTAGAAACGCTTTGCAATCGTGCTACAGACTAATGAGTATTTAAGAATTAAATGATGCTTTTAATCACTTCGTTGTAGTAAATAAGCAAGTTAATTAAGAAAATTTAATATACTTAATGCACAAAGTTCTTCGCCTTGCGAGAATCCGAAGAGGGTCATAATGTGAGATCTCATGAGTCGTATTAGATGACTGTTGAACGACTCTTTAATTATGATTCTTTATTACCTAGACAAGGTTTAAATATAATTAAGCTTGTATTGATAGTGTAAAAGGTAATCTTAGTAATATGATGACCAATACTCATTCATAAGTGAATTATAATCAAAATCCAACAAAAACTATAGGTTGTGTGATGATTGAACATTTGACCAGAAAACGATGCAAAGCATAGGACCAAACAATTGTGCAAACATGAAAAGGACATGTCGTTTTCGATCTGCTTTCCATTATACTAGCTAATTATCAGCCGATTTGGGAGTTAGCATAAGGAATCTAAATTAAGGTGTGTGACAGATAGGACAAATGTTCATAAAATAAAATAGGTACAAAATAACGGGACAAGTGAACCTTGTGTGATGATGAGTACATATCACCAATGGTTGACGCGTCATATTGAAAAGCCGTGGTCATCTTTGATTTATGGGAGACATCTCATAGGCAATTCAGAGCTGTGTTTGTTGGTCGAACGTCGTGAGGAGCAGATGGTTTTATGGATTTTATTAATTGCTTTAATGGAGCATCCATTTAGAGAATATGCTCTGGGACCTGTAACTTCAAGCTGGATGAAACAGTTAAGTTGGGTTTAGACATTCCTCGTGACCGATGCTTAAAGTGTAATGATGTTATCTTTAATTTTCTGTCACATAATAAATGTATAAACGCCGCAAAGTTTCCATAAGTGGATCTTCACTTTTCCAGGGTTGGTAACTATGGAGCTTTTCCTCTCCACCAATACAAAAGAAGAAGGAGCTAGTTAGTAATTACTCGTCAAAGTGTTTGTAGGCATACAATATAGGCACTGAAGGGTCAAAGTCAATTGGCCATTTCATTTCATTTTCATCAAACAATGGCGCTTTCAGCTCAATTATTTACACCCAGCTGTGTAGGCCAACAACTACTGTACTACTCTTTTCACTGAATTGGAAACTCAAAAGATGGCTCTACCAGTCAGACTGTCTACTTCTTCGTTACATATTTGTAGTTTTATTATATTTTTTAAAAATCCCATTTTCTGCTTCCTTTGCTTTGCTTGTACCTCTTCAGTTTTTCTTAATCTTCTCCCCTATTATTTTCAAGGGTAATTCTTAAACAACTATTGTGCTATCTTTTCAATCCTTCTTGCCAATCAAATATGCCTTCATCTTCTTCTTTGCTTCCTAAACAAATACTTGAACTCAGTATCCAATCCTTTATCAGTGTTTAAGTTTGTTATTTATAAAACTTTACTCAACTAGCTTTTAAATGTGTTGATCACAAATTATCTTATTAGTTCAAAGTCTCAGTGTTTATCATTACTTTGTTACAAATGAAAAATTAGTAGAATTAAATCGAGAGTGAAGAAAAGAAATTGAAAAATACTCACCTCCAAATTTAGAAAACTAATGATGGGCTTCTCACTTCATGGCTTTTAGAAATTAGTATGGGTGAGGATGCTTTATGTTTAGGACGAGTGAAGTAAAATCAAATTGTAAGGACTACTTTTGAGCAACATCTACTCCCTGTGATGGTAAAGAAAATGGGAGAGCAAAGGGTTCTTGTTCAATTAATGAACATCTTAAATAGTTTAAGAAAATTTGTGGTAACCTTGATACAATTCAAAAACTTGTTTATGATATAAATAGTGACACAGAAATACTTAGCCAATCACCTTTGTCATCTTTCCAACAATTTCTTCTTGCTTTCCGGGGGCACTTACAGTCAAATTGAGAAGAGTAGAAAAATATATAAATATCAAAATCAAATTAATAACAAGAGAAAACAATCATGAGCAACCACGATAACAAAACAACAGTATCAATTGGACACCATGTTAATTTTATCTTAAAATTAATGATCTTGCACTTGCATGTGGTATAAGTTTGATTAATCTTATCAATCGAAATATCTTCTTTGATTGAGGGGGTCTGGGAAGAAGTTGGATTAGATCCAAGTAACCGATATACAATCATGATATCATATTTCAACCCAAAACTTGTCACTTTCTGATGTAGGATTACTCCACTTTTGAATTTCCAACATCTCCCCCTCATAAGTGGATCTATCCATATCGGACTAGATCTCCTATACCCATAGCTTATAGGAAGCCATTTGAATCACTTAATGGATCACCCATTCATCTTGACCCAAATCTATGAATCTTTATTCATCAGAATTTGTGACTCTAACTTTAATACCAATGAAGGGTTTTGAGGGGACTTAGGGATAAATTGGACCAGATCTAAGTAAGTCCATATATAATTGGAACATTATATCTCAACCTAAAACCTTGAAGTAATAAGTTATGAGTCATATCTTTGTATATAACTCACTTCATCCTTACGCCTCTTTCTGATGTAGGATTACTCCACTTGTAAATTTCCAACATTCCTCAAATGCTTGTTATTCATTGCTTCATTGTCTTATGTCAATATAGATGCTACCACCTATATTATCCTTTATTGAAAACTATAACATAACTGATATATGTTGCCTATGGGATGCTTATATTTTTATCAAAGAGGGAATAAACTAAACAACATTTTTCTGGTAAAAAAAAAAATCATCAAGAATCAACTTTTTCCTTGTTGGCAGATTTATAAATAATAACTTGTGCTTTTAAGTTTTAACTCTTCTAAATTTGTTATTAAAGACCAAGTGAACAAGATAATCATGAGAGAGATAAGAAGGAAAAACTATATACTTTTGATAGTGTTCTTCGAGAAGCTTTTAATGTAATAAGGAATAACATTTTATCTTCTATTTGGCATCAACGGACTGGAAATCATAGTAACAAAGTAGAAGAAAAAGGAAAATTGTTACTATCTTTCAAATTAGACTAAAATTAATGTTTGTATTAGTTGCTAAGACGAAAAAAGTTGTAGACATTCATTTAAAAGAAATAATAAAGCTTTAAAATTCGTCTTTAGGAAAGTACATTGTGATTTTTGAGGATTAGCTCCTATTACTTTAAAAAAAAACTTTCAGTGTCATATAGTATTCATTGTTGTCTAGAAAATTCTCATCATTGTATATATTGACAAAACATTTTTTAAAGAAATAATTAGAATAAAAATTGTCAAAATCAATTTAATAAAAAGTAAATATCTTTCAATTTGATTGAGGTGGCAACTTTGCATCTAATGAATTTTTTAGTCATATTCAACTTTACATCATTAATATTCATATATCTCAGATATACATCAATATAATAGAGTGGTAGAAATAAAACATCACCACGTAAGAGAGATTGCACTTACCATGTAGTTCTTTTTAAATTTTTTTTGAATATATTAAGCCTTAAAGGTGATTCAAAATGTTTCCAAACTTTATAACTTATGATACTGCATGCTAGTGACTATGAAGACATACAAAAGTACAAACAAAAGTTTTAATCAAGACATTTACACATTCCAGTAAGTGAGAAGATATTGTTGATGCTGAAGTTTTTGCTTTTATAGAGTGATCTACAGCCAAATATGGTGTATCGATTCCCTACAAAATTACTCTATATGAGTGCTTTTGTCTTCAAATGTTTTTGATATTTCTCTCATCCCATGCAAGTGTAAATATTGATGATAAAACTATCCAAAAGCATTTCCTTACTGTGTTGTTTTTATAGTCCAATTTATAGATTTGATCGCTATCCAAATTGTCCAGATTACTGGCTAACGTACGTCTACCAAGTAGTTCCCTCCATATGTCTCCAATGTATAAGCATTTGAAGAACAGATATTCGATTGTTTCCTAAAAATTTTTGCATAAGCAACATTAATTGGTAAGATATATATATATATCTGCCAGTTCTGTCAATAGTTCTTAATTGACCTTTCATAGCAATCCATAAAGTAAAGTTTGCACCAAGTAGAAGTGACTGGACCAAATAGATTTGGTCTAAAAAAGCTTAGAAAGAAGTTTAAATAACCATTTCTTGTAAGAAGAACATGAGCACTTACCATTAAATGAGTGTTTCCAAATGTATTTATCAATTTTAACATTACAATGAGTTCCAAAGATTTCATTAACAAGTGAAATGAAATGTAATGTGTTCTAAAATATTCATTTGTAGAGAATAGCTGTAGCTACTAAAGAATTCAAGGGAAATGAATTCCTTAGGAATTTAACATTATTGAACTTCAATGGTCTAACAAAGAGCCATTTGTCATACCAAAAGCTATTAGTTTTCCCATTTCCAATTAGAGTAATAAAATTAGTCCTATACTTCTCCCTTAGCTTTAGGATGGCCTTAAGAGTAGTAGGGGGAAATGTGAGTAGTATATAACCCAGATGCTTCTATTTTAATGAAATAGGCATGAATCCATTTACACCATAGCGATTTCTTATCCTCCATTAGTCTTTAGAATCTCTTGGTTAGCATGATTGTGTTCATGGTTTTAATAGAGCAAATTCCCAACCCTCCTAAATCCATGGTGTACATATTTCTTTCCATTTCACTATATCTTTGTAGTTCCTCCCATTGATGCCATTCCATTATAGACTAAAGCTTCTCTTGCAGTAGTTGTTTTCATAAACCAATTTCCTTCCTCTACTTTAGAAGATGAAACTACGTTATTTAAACTATATAATCATCATCTAGATTATCATAAGTTACGATTATATGTCTTTGTTTCGTTTCACTAAGGCATTGATGTGTCTTTAAGTTTGTGAAAATAACTATTAGACCAAGTGAAAATCTTACTCATGATTTTGATAATAACAAAATATATTACTATTGATATTTTTTATATTTAATGATATTAGTTAATTAATATGTCAAATTTTAAGTTTAATAGAAGGAAAAAATGATCAACGGATAAATATGAGTAAAGTGGACTATTTAATATAACTTAAGAGAGCTTCAATAAAATTTAAATGAAGAATTAAGAATAGGAATGAATGAAGTCACTCCAACAACCATTACAACCTTTATTGTAAGCTTATCTTGGTCACTTTAATGAATTAGAGACTAAATCATTACATGACATATAGTGTATGTTATATATACTATTCAATAATCAACAGGAACTTTGAGAATATTTTAATGAAAATCCACTTAATATATAAAACAATTTTTTAAGAGCTTTCAAAACATTTTTAGGTCAAATTTTTGTCAATGTAGTGTAGTGTTTTTTTCAAAAAAATAATGAATTCATTGAGAGCCATGAAAGGCATTGAAAGAGGGATTAAAAGGCAATGTCCAACCGATTGGAATTATACAATAAAAACTACAAATTCATATTATTATCCATAGAAAGCTAGAAATATGAAAAATTAAAGGTTTCATTTTCTCTTGGCAAAAAGACTCAGTTTTCCTATCCATTGATGAGCTCCCAGAACTTCTCTAATCCAAATGGAGTTTTATGTGTTAAGACATACCTTTGATTTTTCTTTCTGTGGAAAAGCCTTTGGTTTCTTTCCATCCAATTGCATATGTTGAGCAACTTAAACTAAGACAAAGACATATTTTATCCTTCCTTAGCTTTAACTTTAATTTTTGTTGGCACTTAGCTAGGCAAACAATTTAAAAGTTATAAAATTAGTATATTATAATATGTTAGTCCATTAGGTAAGTGATGGGTTAATCAATGGTCAACTAACTAGTTGGAAAACTATAACCAATTACATAGTTGTGATATTCATAATTTAATAAGTGATGAATTTATTTTGTTTAGTGTTTTGCATCATATGGGAATGTATTGTCTAAAGTTTCAATATGTATAAATGCTCATGATTTGACACATAAATAATATTATATATAATGATTATTTTCATATAATGATATAGATCTTATTAATAATGAGATCGATCATAACCTCCATGCCAATCAAGAATAAAGTAAAAGGAAGGAAAAGAATGATCAAATAAAGAAAAGAGGATTAAAGACCATGTGAGATGTTACATTTTAAAAGTATAGAATTGAATAATGATAAAGCTTTCATGTGCTTTAAGAGAAATGAGGATGAAATATCTTCTAGCTTTTAATCTTATGGTGAATATAATGTTAAACTTGTTGAATTTTCTTCAAAGAAAAGGAGCTACCTTCTATCTCTAATAACCACTTCAAGATAAATTAGGGCGAGCATGATGAATGTTTAAAGGCCATGAGTATGGAAAGGAAGAAAGTATCTTCCAAGTGTAAAGAGATACAAAAACTCGTAGATATATGCTTGATTGAGAATTATAAATTGAAATACATATGTCTGATATGATATAATCTAAAAATTTTGTTACTGCAAATGAAAATGAAAATATTTCATTATATGAAAATGAGGCATTGAAAATGACCTTAGAAAGTCCTTTATAGATTTCCTATAGATAGTGAAGTTTTGAATAATATGTACCTTTTCATAATTAAGAGTAACTTTGAGAATGTTTTAAAGAAAATCCTCTTAATATACAACACAACTTTTAAAGAACTTTTAAAATATTTTTAATTCAAAATTTGTAAAAAGGGTATGGTTTATCTTTGAAAAGACTTGTGAGATGAAGTTTTAAAGCTAATTTTTGTTGGGGCTTAGCTAGTCAAACAAATTATTTAAAAGTTATATAATTAGTGGTTTATAATATGTTAGACCATCAACTACGTGATGGGTTAATCGATGGTCTACTGACTAGTTAAATGACTGTAACCAATTAGCTAGTGGTGATGTTCATAATTTAATAAGTGATTAATTTATTTTAGTTAATGTTTTGCATTAGATGGGCATGTACTATCTAAAGTTTCAAGATGTTGAAATGCTCATGATTTGACACATACATATTATTATATATAATGATTATTGTCGTATGATGATATAGATCTTACTTATGATGAGATTGATGAGAATCTCCACGACAATAAAGAATAAAGTAAAAAGAAGGAAAATAATGATCAAATAAAAAAAGTATGAATTAAGGAATACACATGCATTATATATTACCTTAACATAAGTGATATATAGTCAACATCACTTATTTGTCTCCAATATCACCAAATATTTTGTCATCATTGAAAAAGGAAAGATTGTTGGGCTAAGTGAGGTTTTTAGCCAGTGTTTGATATTAAACAAATATATTACTACTAATTTTTATAAACTTTGTAAGTTAATTTATCAAATATTAAGTTAAATAGATGACAAAAATGACTAAAAAAACAAAGTAGACAATTTACAAGAATTTCAAAAAAATTCAAGGAAATGACTAAGAATAAGAAATAATAAAGTCACTTTGTGTGTAACAACCATTATAGTATTTCTTATAATATTATTTTAATTATTTCATGACGTGAAAATTAATCATTATTTGATCATTACATGTAAAAAAATTAAATATACTTTGTCATAATCAAGAGAAATTCGGGAAGGTTTTAAAGAAAACCTTCTTGATCATCAAAACATTTTTTGATGAAATTTTGAAATGTTTTAAGTCAGGGTTTTGTCAAAATAGTTTTTTTAATCTTTAAAATAATTAGCATATGAAATTCTAAAGTTAGTTTAAGTTAGGGTTTGGTTGGCCTACAAATTTGAATATACTAGCGCAAAAAAATATTAAAGTTACAAAATGGGTGATTTGTAAAAGACTAGCCAATGTGCCAATCGATGGTCAATTGACTAGTTGCTGGTTATTTTTAGAAGTTATAAAGAGCATTTGAATGAATGTATCTATTTCATTATATATATTAAGCGTAAGTTTGATAATGTTACTAATGTTTTTAAACACCTTAACAAGAATAAGATCGAAAGTTCAGTTTTTATTCAATAAAATCACTACTCTATCTTATCAAGTAAAGATAGAGAAAAACTAAGGAAACAAACGTAAAAGTCTAAACTAGAAATTTAAGTTCAAAGTAACTTGTATTATGTCATGAAAGCTCAAGTGTAAAAAGAGTTGATTGCCTAATACAATTAGTGCAGTCTCTAGTTTGAAAAGATGAAAGTGAGGAACCATTACATTCTTCAAAATCTCAAAGACTTATCTAGGCTCAAGACTTTAACATAGTCTTGGCTTTTCCTATTATCTTTTTATGAAAATGATAAATTTTGTAAAAAGCTTGAAGCCTCTATTGGTATAATGATAATTCAACTCATATAAGTTCTAACATGAAGGTTATTCTCATCCATTAACCATTGACTTTTAATTCCATTCATTCACCCTAAGTTCCAATTCCTCATCAAGGTTCTGCTCATTGCCTCAATTATATTGTAATTTAGATTTTCCCTTACTTTGTTAATGATCATGAATCATTAGGAATGGTTATCTTACTACTTTCTCCTAAACATTCTATCATTTCTTTTACTCTAAATTGAGTAAATGGAGTAATTGAACATTATTTTGAAGATTGATGGGTCTTGCTTTTTTATTCGTTGTAGTTTTCCATTCCAGTCAACTATATTAATCCATTAATTTGAGTTATATTATAGATTGCAAAGTGCCAATATATAGTACCAAAGTATAGTTATAATTAGAGAAGATGAGATCTTACAATCCATTTTCCAATTGCCATAACATACATAATGCGTTTAAGTTCTCAATTAAGTTCATGTTCTAGGCCTCCTCTTTGTTGTAAGCTAAAGTATAAAAGAAGATTTTGGAATCCTATTCTTAAGCTATACTAGATGTCTATATGAAATTAATTGTTGAGGAGATTTGAATATTCAAGGCGGGAGAGGTTGATGAAGCTTTTAGAGCTATGTTTAATCCATAAGTATCAATCCTCTTCCTTTTGGCTAGGGAGATAGTTTGGAATGCAATTTATAAATCTAAAAAATCCTTTAGATAGTTATGTTTGCCAATACCATTAATTCCTTTCGATGATAATGCTTACTTTCGCATTATTAGGAATGCTGTTTCCTAAGCTATTAAGATTGTTTATTAGATGCAATGGGCCAATCTGATGCTAATCTTCATTACAAAAACTAGGTTAGCTTACCATTTCCTATTTTGAATTTGATAATATATCTCACGTGATCTTTCAATGCTATAATCTATTTGATAATATATCTCACGTGTTCTAACCTTTGAGAAAATTAGAGTTGATTCATTTAACCTAAAGGGACTCTTGTCAATAAGTAACTTCTATAATCTTTTTGCTAGTAAGACTTTATTGATAGTTTTGATTGGTTTAATTTCTAAATCACTTTCAAATTTTAGGCTGCAAATATCATACCATTTAAACTTGGCACTTGAGGATTTATCTTCCTTTCCACTCTATAAAGAAGTTTTTTTTAATAAGGGAAAAATGAGTAAAGTAAAACCATCATGTTTTCTACAGATACAAATTGTTTATAATTGTAGTCATTAGCTAGCTTCTCCTGACATAACTAAGGAAATTGTTCTATTAATTATATAATCTCTTATAAATGGGGTTTATGTGGATTGGCAGTTAGAATAAGTCAGTCTTTTGGTTATAATTGGCATTTCTAAAAATTTAAAAAGGATTTATTCTTTTTTTTAATCATATGAGGAGAGTGATTTGATCATACAAAATTGTAGAGTATACAAATAAGGAAAATTTTCTTTTACTTGGATTTATATAAAGATAGAGAGTTGTTTAAATTTACTTAGACAACCAGCTAGGACTTTGGTTGAAGATATTGTGACGACAAAAACCATGAACAGATCTTTAATAAGGGAGAGGACAAACTTTTTTAGCTTTTTATAATTTTCTATGGAATTTGAATTGGCTATTCTTAGCAATATTGTTAGTAATAAGTTTTGTAAAGGATTTAATGCAAATGGTGAAGAGGTATAGGGATAAGAGGTTTCCTTTACTTAGCCCTTTAACACCCTTAAAGTATTTGGTAGCCTCCATATTGATTAAAAGGCTATAAAGGAAGGTGAAGATGTATTGACTATTCCAGTTGATTAATTTAATAGGAAAGCCAAAATTTGAGGATGTTGAGAATGAAATCCAAATTTTTTATCTAAATGGCCTTCTGAATGCTAATCTTCACTACTTATTAAACAACTGTTGTGCTATTTAGATGTTACCCTTAAAATAATTTTCATTAAGAATACTATAAAAAATATTTTTCATAATGGAATAATCATATTGGCTTTTGACCTAAACCAAATTAGGTTGCAACACTTCCATCATTCTGACAATTTCTCCATTTCCAAGTGATAGTTAACAAGACTAATGCAAGAATAAATGTTACTTTCATTTATTTAGCTAGTTTTTAGAAACTCATTTTCCAAAAAAGCACTAATTTAGAAAACTTAGAGAAGGATACTTTAAGAGAATTTAACCACCTTGCAACTTGAAAACTCAAACACCTGGCTCATTTTTGGTGACCTCAAATGCACTCTCTATTCATATGAGTCAAAAGGTCCAAACACAAGAATGAATCCATACATGAGGATTATATAGGAAGTTTAAACTAGCTAAAGTTATTAGATCTCAATATAATAGTAATTAGTTTACCTCAAATAATAAGTTAACTGGAAGCTATTTCTTAAGAAAGACACACAACAAAGCTTTAGTAAATCCAAAAACTAACGAAAAGGCTTTCACGAGTCCATTTGCTTTAACAACACTCTAATTGAAGTGTACCATTCAATATTCATAAGTAATAAGAAAGCTCTTAATTGTGATGTTTGTCTATGTCAAAACTATACTAATGATCAGTAGGCAACTGCAAATATCATTCTTACATTAACTTAGTAAATACAAGTATTAATCCCACGAAGACTACAAGTACTAGTACTAAATGTCTTTCTATTATTTATTATATCAAAATAAATGAATGGTTAAAGGACAATATTAACATAACCAAAATAATTAATCCAAAATAACCAATTAAAGTAATGAATAAAAATGAAGAAACCAATAGATGGACATGATCCAAGTGTAGAATTCCCTTAGAAACTTTTTTATACTTTGATTTCTCTTAATTTAATTGTTAACACTAATTTCTTGAATCAATAGAAATTTCAAAGTTACTACCAAATCATTTCTTAAGAAATATAACCCCTATCTTTAATTTGTTGAATGAAATCTCTTTCTAATTAGAACGTATAAGAATGTATTAGCTTATTATGTAAATTCTCTTACTAAATTTAATTATAAATCAAAATAATTAACTTTAAATTAGAAGATTTAAGTGGTCTTATCTTTATAATTTCATATAATTCTTATTATTTATAATCTATTCATCATATAATTTCTTAATCCTTTTACATGAAATCTAAAATTGAATCAAAATGCTAACATATTTTTGATTCAAATAAAATAAACAATTATGAATAATTCAACTCATTTTCTAGTTACAGGTTTATGTTCAACTCATATTTATTTGAATTCATGCTAAAACTCCTCCAACTTAGCTCCAACTTATCTGAATTCATTCATTCTTATGTATCTTATGTATAACATTGTAGGTTGGGTCATATAAAGTTACATAAAGAGGGATATTTGAATCTTTTTCTTTATGAACCATATGGAACTTGTGAATCTTGGTTATTGGGAAAGATGATAAGCTATTCTTTAGTGGAAAGGGAGAACATGCCAATGAGTCACTACAATTTATACATTTAGATGTATGTGGGCTTATGTTTGCTTAAGCTATAGGTGGATTCTTACAGTTTATTACGTCGACATGTGATCATTCTAGATATGGTTATGTGTACTTAATGAAATAAAAGTTTGAATCATTTGTAAAGTTCAAAGAATTTAGACTTAAGGTTGAGAAATAAACTAGTAAGAGTATTAAGATACATATATTAAATTGAGGTGTTGAATACTTAAACCACAAGTTTCTTAGTTACTTAAAAGAGAATGAGATTCTCTCACAATGGACTCCTCCTAAAACTCCGCAATATAATAGAGTGTCTAAGAGGAGAAATCATATTTCTATTAGATATGGTACATTTCATGACGAGTCACGCAATCCTTCCTGTCTCCTTTTAGGGATATGCCTTTAAAACTGCTGCTTACCTTTTAAATAGAGTTTCACTTAAATTAGTTGACAAGATTCCATATAAGATATAAAACGATAGTAAAAAAAACTTGTCATACCTAAAAATCTATGGATGTGATGCTTATGTACAGTGTTCAATATCTAATAAGCTTTAAGCTAAATCAGATAAGTAAAATTTTTTGGGATATTTAAAAGACAGTATTAGATATCAAAATTTCCATCCTCTTGAGTATAAGTTGTTTGTCTCAAGATATGCTACTTTTCTAAAAAGAGAATTTATTTTAAAGGAAAGTAGCAGAAGTGAGGTAGAACTTAGAGAAGTTCAAGAATCATAAATTCACATCTAGATGGAACAAAAACCTTAAGTTGATACATATGAAGAGACATATAGTCCTTGAAGCACTACTAGGATACATAGTCCTCGAACATATTAGATCTACATATTAAAAAGGGGAAGGACAATGTATTGCTCATAGATGACGAACCTACTATTTTTTAAAAAGCAATTTACGACATTGATTCTTGAAAATTACATAAAGCCATAGGATTTGAAATGGAATCCATGTATGTTAACAAGTATGGAATTTGGTGGATCCTACTGATGGTATTGTAACTATTATATGCAAATGGGGTTTTAACGGAAAAACTAACATGGAAGGTAATGTACATACGTACAAAGCAAAGTTAGTGGATGAAGGTCACAAACAAAAACAAAGAGTTGATTTTAATGAAATCTTTTTAACAGTAACTATGCTTAAATCTATAGGAATCTTGTTGGCTATAGCTGTATATCATAATTACAAAATTTGACAGATGGATGTTCAAAAAACATTTCTCAATAGGAATCTGTTTGAGGATGTGTATATGACATAACAGGAGGGTTTTGAATCTAAGATATCTCCTAATCAAGTATGTAAGTTGCAAAAGTCTATTTATGGGCTTAAGTAAGAGTCATCGAGTTAAAAAATCCATTTTGATAAGACAATCAAAGAGTTTGATTTTATAAAAAATTAGGATGAACCATGTGTTTATATTAAGGTTAGTAGGTGTGACACTGTCTTCCTTCGTGCTTTATGTAAATGACATATTATTGATTTGAAATCACGTACCAATGTCCTAGTCTTTAAAGATTTGGTTGTTTAAGAACTTCTCCTTGAAGGATATGGGATAATAAATCTATATTCTGTGATTAAATATCTATAGAGATAGATCAAACAAGTGATTGGCTTATCACAATCCATACATATAGATAAAGTTCTAAAAATGTTTAGAATGGAGAATTCTAAGGGAGGATTTTTACCTATCTCATATAGGATTTCCACAAATCCTGTGTATTAGTGGGATTCATACTGGGTGTTGTTGTTGTAGAGTACGTGTCCTAAAACATAAGAATAGAGAGATAAAATGGATTATTTTCCATATATTTTGACAATTATATCAATCATGTATGCGATGTTATGTACAAGGCGAGATATGTCTTATTCTTTGAGCATAATGAGCAGTTTTCAAGCCAATCCTAGTGAAGGTCACTGCATGATTGTGGAAAACATTTTAAAGTAATAAAGAAGGGCTAAATATGATTTCTTGATCTATGGAGGAACTGAACTAAGAGTTTAGGTGTATTCAGATGCTAGTTTTCTATTAGATCCAAATGATAGTAGATTACAGTCAAAGTACATCTTCACTCTAAATGATGGCGCAATAATTTGGAAAAGTTCCAAACAACTAACCATTGTAGATTCTATGACTAAGCTCGAGTATATTTCAGTGTTAGAGGTAGCAAACGAAGCACTTTGGATCAAAAAATTCATCGTAAAACTTGGAGTGGGTCCTAGCATTGTTGAGCATATAGTATTATATTATGACAACAATGTTTCCATTGCACAGGAAAAGGAACCAAGTTCTCATCAACAATCTAAACATGTACTCATGAGGTTTCACTTGATCAAGGAGATAGTTGAAGGAAAGACATGACATCAAAGCAAGTTCCTACTGAAAAGAATCTTGTAGATCCTCTCGCTAAACCAGTGTCTCAAAATAAACACAATTTCCATATAGATGGATATGGTATAAGATATATAGGCAATTGACTTAAGTGCAAGTGAGAGATTGTTATTTTATGCCCTTGTAACTAATCAGTTAGTTGCATTTTTATGCATAACATTATTATTTTAATTAGGCATTTTTTTAGCTTTATGTATTATGTTAATTACATTTGATTTTTTAGTACTAAAGGTAAATTCCATTGAATAATTATTGTGTGAAATTGAAATTATGATGAGATCACAATTATAAGATTCAATTTACATTTATGTATTATTCTCAAATTATTCCTAATTGTAGTTTTGTCAAGACGACATATTGATGAAATAGAAAAGCTAGCACATGTTGTGATTTTTTCTTATAAAGAAAGTAATTGATCTTATAAATTAAAGCATGTATATACTTAAAACAAACATATGCGTGCTTATTAGATAATAAATTCATTAAACTAACCTGATTATGAGGATCTCAAATGGAATATTACTTATATGTTCATAGATTTTCTCATTATAATGGTTATGCAATTGATCCTTAGACTTGAGATTAACAAGGTATTTCAAGTGAAAATTTCTAGCTTTTGATGCTACTTATGACTTGTCCTGTTTAAGGTAGCTTAGTTGGTAATATTTAGATACAATGTGAACTATATGGAGATAGTTAAGTAAGTTGATAAAAGATTTACCACTATAAAATAATAAAAAAGAATGTTTCACTGTTATTGATTTGTAGTGATTTAAGGATTATAGGGCTATAGTGAATTAACATTTGGAAAGGTACTTTCAAATATCAATTATAAATCAGTTACTAATTAATAAGAACGAACATGATTGGATCCAAAAGTCTAGAAATTATATCCATACTCAGTCCAATTGGACTAGCTTAGACAGGATAAGTCAAACAATTTTGACATTCCTAATATTTAGGTGGTTATGACATGTTGGTATACGTTAATCTTGATATATGATTATAAATTATTTAATTAGAGAATTAAAGATAAATTAAAATGAGTTTTAATTTATCTATTCTAATTATGAATTATAGTTATAATTGATAACTATAATTATACATTTTTATAATTTATGATTTACAATTTTCAAATTATTCAATTATTGTGATCTAATCATAAATTGTAAAAAAATTATTTTTCTGCTGTGTTCATGATTTAATCATGGTTGTTTTCTCTATACTTATAAGGCTAATAATTTAAGTTCAAGTTATATTTGTATTGATCTCTCAAAGTTTCACTAATTTATATGTCGTACATACGGTTGGAACCAAAATGGTTGACAATATCTAAATTGGTGTCAAATAGACTAAATTACAAATTATGATAATCTCAAATGCATACACCAAAAAAAGGAAAAAATTGAGTTGAACTTGCTTGTTTAAGTTTGTATCTTTTCCTAGTCGTAAGCAATAATTAAAGAGATTGATTTTGGATTTAAACAAGGTTAAACAATAAAATGACTTCAAAACAGAGAAACCTGGCCCCTGGTTGGTTTTGTGGCAGATGGTGGGGTTTGTTTATTATGTTAGTGTCCCAGGAAATGGTTCCAGTGAGGCAGTGACGAGGTTCCCGTGAGGCAGTGACGAGAGCTTTGTTCTAATTTAGCTAGGTGATTAGTCACTTCAACTACTAAGCCCCAATGAAATGACAAGAATAGCTATGAACGGACTCGGATAACCATGCATAATAATAATAGAATGGTGGACCTAATTATAAACCTCCTAGCTAAAGAGGTAGTTAAATTCAAAATGATCAAGTCCAAACTGATTTACACTTTAAAGATCGTATTTAATTTATAGTCAAGTAGAGACATGCATACAGTATAGGTTCTGTTTCATTTGATTTTTTAAAGTAATTATTAAATTTATTAATTAATATTATAAGATGACAAGAAATAAAAATAAAAATATAATTTATTATTATTTCAAAATATTGTATAGAAATTATTAATTTATAGAAATAACTTATTGTAGATAATGAAATGAGAAATTAACTGTTGAATAAATTACATAATAGATAAAAAATTAATTTGATAATTTATTTACTATTTAGTATCAAATTTAATAAATAAGTGGTTCATAATTAATAAATATATGAGAAATTATTTAGAAATATTCATTATAACTAATAAATAAAATTTAATAAAATCAATTATTAACTTTATAATTTTAAACATAGTAGATAAAATTGAAATGAATAAATAATTAATTACGAAATAATTAATTATCAATAAATTGTGGAAGTAGAATTTAATAATTATGTACTATATTTTATATTTTATTAGTGAATAACATGTATGATGATTTATTATTTAATAAAATATTATTATTATAAATAATTTATCAATAATTACATTGAGTTATACTTACCTAAACTAATATGTTTATTATTGTTAACAAAAAAGTGTAGATATATTGATATTAGTAACCAAAAAGGCTTCTAATTTATTAACAGTCAAATAAAAAGGTCAAATTATCAAATAAAAAAAATACAAACTATAACAAAGATTCAGAAGTATTATTAAACAACTTGCAAACTCTTTGATGTCCAAAATAGTTGTCTTTACCAAGATAGCATATAATAAGATAAACATGCAATATAAAATATTCTATAATCTGAAATGATCTTTTAAGGTGGAATTTATATTCCATTTTTCAACGAAAAATGATTTAATAACTGCAATGAGGAATGTAAACGTGATGGGTGTCGAATCCACCAAAAATAATTCCCAAACACCAAACAAATATAAATTGCGCACAGTGATAAATGGGGTCGATCCACAGAGAATGGAACAAATTGATTTTATTCAAATGCCAAAGAACGAATGAAACTAATTGAAA
>JAOSBN010000007.1:1188874-1200420 GCA_027563595.1 Erythroxylum suave | reverse complement strand
TCCCAACAATTAAATCAACAAGAGGAATAAAAAGGAATAATTAAAACAACAAAACTAGACAAATATGCACTTATCAAAACGTCAGGTGCTTTTCTTCCTTCCCACCTTTTGTTTTTATTCAATTTCCAATCTACAAGTTCCCAAATATGAAGAGTCTAGACGTTTTCAAAAAAAGTTTTCAAATTCAAAAAAAATGGGCATGTTTGATTTTATTTAATCTTTTTTAATTAGTTACAAATGATCATATTCTTAACCAAGTTTAGGCGACTTTTTTTAAAATAATATAATTGTATTAAGCCATGAAAGGCTAATCAACAAATTTATAATACATATGCTCCTGCACGAGAATTACAAAATAAAAAATGACTTGCTAACTGTTTGAGCATCATTCTTAAAGCACAAAAATATAATTTACTAATTTTTCAACCATTAATGCATGCAATGTCTAGAGATAGCCTTTCGTTGAAGGTGTTAATTTAGAGTTTGATGGCATTGATTAGCTCTACGTTGAATACCTCAAAGCTTCTTTCTTTGCACGAAATATGTGTCTATTTCTTTCATCCCATATGAGTAATACAATATAAGATAAACAATGTAATAACACCATATATGTTCTCTTTTGATGTGTTGCAAATTTAAATTCCAGGTAATAATTTGTCGCCATTCTACTGGAGGGTTGCTGAAGTTGAACTTGTGAAGAATTGTTCTCCATGTACTGTAAGTGTACTAGCATTTGAAAAAAAAGAGAGGAGTACTCTCACTCTGATATTTGCATAGATAATACCTGTTAGCTAGGTAGGTAAATCTATTTAACCTGTCAATTGTGGGAAGCTTCTCTAAAACAACTCTCTATAAAGTTGTGGCAGCTCTAGGTAGATTATGTTTGCACTAACCATTTTATGCCAAGTGACTTGCACAAAATTCTACTAGAATAGTTTTGTGCATGTTGTATTATAGAAATTACCCTTAGGATCAAGACACCACCAATTCCTGTCATTTATGTTGTCATTCAGGACCAACCTGTCCATCTCTAATATTTCTATTACTTAGTCTAATCATTATCTCATTCTTTAGATCTGTGGCTTTAGCAAGACTCTAACTGATTGGAATGTTGTTTTCTAGATTTGAAAGTTCAGCTCTGCTATTAAGAGGGCAACCTCACATCTAATTATCATGCCAAAATAATGTGCTTTCTCCATTTCCAATTTTCTTTTTAGTGTGAGGTCTAATTATTCTTCTTAACTTGAGAACCTCCTTCAAAGTTATAGAGAAATTCTTGGAAGATAAATCAATTTCCCATATACTTTTGTTATTAATGTTATATTCACAAACCCATTTACACCACAGTGATTTTTCAACATCAATAAGTCTCCACAGTCTTTTAACGAGCATGCACGAATTCAAAATTTTCAAGGGAATTATGTTTAAAGCGCCATACTTCATAGATCTGCATACTTCGGAACATTTGAAGTCAACCTTGTAGTCCCATTCCCTTGGGCCAAACCCAAGAAAGCTCCAAAGCAACTTATCAATTGTTTTAATCACAACTATTGGAATGACAAGATGAATAGCCTAGTGAATATTGATATATGATAAGACAGTAGTGATTAATTGGGCTCTGCTAGCTAGAGAGAGAGTTTTCATACTCCATCCTATGATTCTATCTTGTATTTTGCATATTAGAGGTCTAAAACTCCATAGCACAATCTGGAAGAAATTATTAGAATTCCAAGATATGTGAATGGTAAAGACATTTCTTTGAAACAAGTAATGTGTTCAACAGTGATCATTTGACTCTCAACACCTTTTGAAAAACAAAAGGAGCATTTATCAGTGATAACTTGAAGACCAGACAGTTTAGAGAATATCTTAATGGTCTTCATAATAGTAGTAAGGGTAGTTTTATCAAGTCTAGTGAGTATGACTAGATCATTAGGTTGGTGATATTGATTTCTTACACTTAGAGTGGTATTTGAAATATTTGGTTCTCTTTACAATCCTTTTCAAAAGTATATTAAGAACTTCCATTACAATAGAAAATAGGTAATGTGAACAAGGATCACCTTTTCTAATGCATTTTGTGCTAATGGAAGGAGACAGAAGGTTCTCCGTTGATGAGGATGTTGAATGATGGAGTGTTGAAATAGATGGTTATCCAATCAATGAAGCATTCTGGGAACTTCAGTGCTTTTATAATGATGCCAAGAAAATTTCAATCAACATTGACATATGCCCCTTTCAAATCAATTTTCAATATGCAATTTTTTCCACCATTCTTTTTGGAATTTCCCTTCATAAACTCTTGTATAAGTAAAATACTATCTTCCATTTCTCTACCAAGTAGATAAGCACCATAAGCACTATTGACTTGATTAATTAGGACTTGCTTCAACCTTTTTGCTATGAATTTAGAAAAAGTCTTGTAAAATGAATTGCAATATGCTATAGGTCTGAAGTCACCAAATTGTTTTTGTTCACCATTTGGGAATCAATGTGATGAAAATGCTATTGATTTCCTTAAGTAACTTGTTTTGCTCAAAGAATTATAAGATAACATCTTGTCCCATGTTCTTTTGGAAAGGCTAGGTTTGAGTTAAGAAGAGCATATTAAACCCATAAAGTTCATGAGCTTTTTAAGGGTTCATCAATCTGGCAACTTGATCAGTATCTTGTCTGGTAACCTATTTAGATATTAGTGTGGCTTCTTCTGAAGTTATACCACCATATAAAATGTTTTCCAGCATATCAATTAAGGAGTGTGCACAGGTGAGGGAATTTATATAGCTAGAGAAATAATTAAAATCCTTCCATTTTAGCTTCTCTTAAGTTATTATGCTTTGATTGCTAACCAATATGTAGGAAATTTTATTTATAGCCTTCCTGACAATTACAAATTTGTGAAAAAATATGGAACCTCTATCTCCACTTTTCAACCATTCAACTATCGATCTCTGCATTACAAAGAGAAGTCTGTATTTCTCTTGTTTCAAGTATCCTGCAATGTGGTCTTTTAGTTAACTCATCCTGAATCAATGTTAAAGCCTTTTTTGCAGTTGTAATAAGATAATGAGAGTTTCCAACATTTTCTTTATAAAGTAGCTTGAGTCATTATTTAATCATAAGCATTCTCTTCAAACATTTATATTTTTCCTCATACACCTTAGTGGTGATCCCTTTCCAAATTGCATACTCAAAACCTAGTACATCAATCAGAAAATTGTTAAACCTGAACTGATATTTAAATCTTGCAAAATCTGTGGTAGTAACTGTGGGAAAGTGGTCTGATAGGGGCGGATTAGTAAGTAGTTGACTAGTATATATGTAACACATTGAAACTACTACGTGACAAGAATACGGAATGATTTTAGTTTTATTAATAACATATTAAAAGAATGAATTGGAACATTTAAAAACAATCTATTGTTAATCTTATGAGGTGTTTTTGATGAACACATTTAAGTGAATATCAAATTATTAGAAAATAGAGGAGTCTTTATTTATTTAATATATGCAATAAAAATAAACTTATCAAAAAAGATAAGTGTGAGTTTGTGAGTCCCAAGTTTGTATGAATAGATGCATTTAGCAAAAGGTGTGATTTTTCCTATAAGATTTTTTAAAAGGTTCAACTTGTCCTTGTTTTTATCTGTTATACATATTGTTACCTTCACATTATTGGATGGATCACAGGAACCCATAATGTTTTAAAGTATAAAACATTAGTACTTTAACATTGACCCCATTTTTTGACAAATATATGTTAAGTTTTCATTTTATTTTCTTACATGGCATGTTTACGTATTGATATAGTGTCTAAGTTGGCATTTAAGTTATTTTAAAATATTGTAAATTTATTTATTATATTTTCTAATTGGTTAGTTGTAATTAAAAATTATTTATAATCAATTAATCATAATTAGGTTTTACTTTATTTGATTCGTAACTAATTAGTGTCGAAGTAAACCCTAAAATCTTGAAAATCTTAGGGTAAGGATCAAACCTTAATTGCCTTAACCTATATTCCTAAGTTCTTTAATCTATTGGAAGTCAATTCTTTACAAAATTTGTTATATGTACTTTTGGTTTCTATTCTTTACAAAATTTGTTAGATGCCTTGTAAAATGGTAGTTAATTGAAAAGTAACATAATGTTATTTGGAGATAGGCATTTCATATAAGGAACCATTATTCATTGTAATGATCCCAACCTAAAAAATCTTAAAATGTGGACTTAGAGTATATTATCCTTAGAGAAGTTTATGAAACATGGATTTTATTAGGCTATAAGAGTATAGTAAGTGATTGTTATTTAATTTTTTGGTATGATCTAAGTTGATAGTTCGGGGAAATTGGAGTCCGACCATATTACACTAAATTTGAGTAACTTGTTAGAGGTACAGATGTGTACTTAGAGCATGTGGTTGATCTATCTGAGGTACTACTAATGTTAAATTGGCATGAACAGATGGATATTGTCATTTTAAGTGACCATATTGATGGCATAGATTTATGAATGAGGTGGAGTATACAAATGTAAATGTAGAAACAAATGTAAATGCAAATGCAAATGCATATGGAATAAAGGTAAGGCTAGATGCCAATGTTGATACAAGTGGAGAGACAAATGAAAAAACTAATACAAATGCATATGTAGATGTAAGTGTCTATATATCTAGGGATGGAGATGTATGGCAAACTAGTGAAGAGGAAGATGAAGATGAAGATGAAGATGAAGATGAAGATGCAAATGCATATGACATAGAGGCAAGGGTAGATGACAATGCAAATGGAGAAACCAAATGCAAATGTATATGGAGATGGGGGGAAACTGGTGATGAGGAAGCTGGAGATAGATATGGAAATGATGAGCAACATGATGATATTAATGATAATTAACATAAGGAAGATTCATATATAGATGATATGTAATATGAGCAAAAAAAAAAAGAGAGAGAGGAAGTTATAAATCCAGAGTTTATATTAATGTTAAAGCTTATCATAAAATGTATATAGATTCATTAGAACTTGAAAGTTTCCTGGTCAGTAAGGAGTATCCTAGTGCAGAAGAGCTAGATGTTGCTTTGAGAAGGCTTAGTCAAATGAAAAGACACATTCCTTATATAGACGAATCAAATTGGGTTTTAAGAGTAGTATTTGCAATGCCAAACATTTTAAAGATGTAATAGTTGACTAGGCAATTATAATAGGCTTTGACTTGAGATCGAAAAATAAAGAGTAAAAAATGATTAGGTATAATTACTCTCTTGGTTGTCCATTTGAATTTTATACATCATTTGACATAAATGATAGGTTCTTGAAAATTAAAACATACAATTCTAAGCATAGGTGCAACCCAATAAATCAGCCCCATCTAGTAACTTCAACACACATATAAGGTTTAAGGGGAAAAAAATCCTTGACAAACTAAACATCAAAGTTGAAAGATGGTTAAACAATACATAAAGAAATTCAATTTGTCTATTGAATCAAGCATGTATAAATTTTTTGGAAGGATAGTATTGAAAGAAAAGGTAAAGGAAATAATGAGTATGTAAAGTTGAATGGTTATATCTCTGAGATAAAAGATAGAAATTTAGGATCCATTATTGAGATACAACTCAAAAAGATTACAAAAGGAAAATAAACTAGTGTTTAAAAGAATGTATGTATGTTTCAATGCAAGGAAAAGGGGTGGAAGAGGACCAATCATTGTTATAGATGGATGCTTCATAATGACTAGGTATCACATTGGTAGTATTGCAAAACATTGGAAATGAAGAGAAATGACCCTAGGTGAGGATTATTTCATTTTTAACTACATTGTATTTAGCAATCAAATCTTTAGTTAGGGTTAGGGATGTATTATGTTGGATCTTTCAACTATATATGCGTTATTAGTTATTGCTTAGTTAAATTTATTCTCTTTGAGCTTGATTATTGTATTTATGCTTGGCAATCATATATAAATCTTAGGAGATTAAATAAACTATTGAAAGGAGAAATGTATTCCATGTATTTAGAGAATAAATACTACTGTTTTAGTGATAAAGATATCCTAGACTATTATGATAGCTAACATATTAACTATTTTAAATAAATTTGATTAGATTAATTATTAATCTATAGATGGTAATGGTTTAATTGGATATACCAATATAACAGTGACAAAGGACATAGATATCTTAGCTAAATTGTTATTTCAACCTTGATAGCTGATTTTACTTGATAGTTGAAATTCCTCATAATTGAACCCCAAAGTCTTAGCATTTTATTTATATTGATTTCTTTTTTATATTTATTGACCTTTTTTTTTGAAAAATGGAAAAAATAAATTAATATAAATACAATGCTAAGCAAGAGACTTAAGGACATAATAATGAGGCTGAGAATGCTAGAGACACAAATGAAGAAGAAGTCCAGTCAACATATATGATAAGAATCGAAGAGCCAACCACTATTTAACAAAAGCTCTAAAATAAGTTGAGCATCTTGCATCTTAAATGAACTAGTTCCTTATCATATTTTGGTTGATCTATGATGTGGAGATCCTTTAAAAAAAATCACTTAGCCAATATAGTATATGATAACCTTTATGAAGGATTGGGAATCATTATCCGTATTAGATAAAATTTTATTATTATCCTTCTAAATTGCATAAACTAAGAAACTAAAGGCAACTTGAAACATTTGTCTCTTCCTTAGATTTAAGCTTAATGGAACAAGCCTATGTTGTCATTTGTCTCTAACTATTAGTATCACATTGTAAGTTGCAAAGCTTAATCATTAGTGACCAGGTGGCTATGAAAAAATTGCTCTTAAAAAATATATAGTCCAAATTCTCAAGATGAATGTTAAAAAGGAGATAATCTTGACTATTAAAAGAGCCAAAGTATAGCTTGTCTTTAGTACTGAGACACTCCTTAACGGCTAGCCAAAGGATGAGGGAAACCCTGGCCAAGTTAAGGAGAGATAATACTAGATGAGCCAAAGCCCTATAGGAATAGCTTCTTTACAGATTTCAACACAAGAGCTATTGGTGAAGGAACCTAAATTGTGTTTCAACAATATTATCTTTTATTCCTTGCATAAGTTAGGTTGATAGTTGGGCATTGAATTGGTGATGATAGAATAAGACACCAATACAGTTAAGATAATGACTATGAGTTATTGTCAATTAAGATTTTAACTTTGTAAGAAGCATGACTTCAATACGTCAAATTTATGGCATTTGTGAGAAGATGTAGAGGGTCAAAGGGGTGCCATAAGTCATATTATAACAAATTTAACCAAGTATAGTTTATCACCTTACTTTAGTTAGTTTAGTAATTTGGTTACTTTTTATAAAATTTTGTTTAATTTAATTTCACATAAACTTAGTAATTGAATTAGTATTTAATGGAATGAAAATTTGGAACACTCTAGGTTTAAATTTACTATATTCGATTACATGTACTTGTAGATTTGAATGATCAATTGATAAAATCAAACTAATTTGTAAGTGCAGTATTGAACTAAGTAAAGAGATAAAAATATTAATTTAGTAGCTTATGTATTTCTTTCAGAAACTATTGTGTATGACTTATATATATGGACAAGGAATTTAGGTTATTTAAGAAAGAACACAAATGTTTTTTAAAAATCTTTGATCAGATGCAGTCTGACACATGATCGTAAGGCAATTTATACGCTCCTTTAGAAAGTTGAGGTAAAGATATGAGTTATAATACAGGTATGTTAGAGCTTACGTAAATGTTTAGATAGAAATAGTAAGTCGTACAATCTGGACCACAACCATGCTCATAACGAGTTTCCTTATTTGGAAGCACTTTTTTGGTAGATTTCAATATTTAGAAGGATTGTGGGACTTATTAGAGGCATTTTAAAAATTATATTGGGTTTGGTAAGGTGTAAGTTATGTAACATTGTACTTGTTAGAGTTTACATATGAATATACTCGTTACAAACCTAAAAGGATAAGAGAGGAAATCTGTAATCTTCATTAAGGATTCAATTAAATATTGAAAACTATTACTCTTGGGTTGTCGAGGATATAGGTACATAAATTTGGTCGGAACTCATTAAAATCTTATATTTTAGAAAAATATCAAATGGTCTAAAGTCCATTTAAACCCGCTCAAGCCCAAAAGCTTAATTATTTTTAAAAATATATTAAATGTTCTAAAGCACAATTAGGCAAGTCAAGCCCAAAACCAAAACTCTAACTCTTTGGAAGACGTGTAATTGAGACAAAGACTCAAATGCTTTATTTATAATCACCTTCCTCCAACTTTTCCTTTCTCTTTCAATATGGGAATTAGGAACTAAAAGACAAGGAGTAGAAGACGATTTTATAAATAAAATATTTGGGTCTTTGTCTTAATTAAAAATTTGTTTAAAAACTTGAGCCTGACCTAAAGCCCAGTCAACTTGGGCTAAGTTTGTTGACTTCGGACCAAGTTAAGTCAGGTTGGGTTGAGTTTAAATTATTTTGCTATCTTTATATGTCTTTTTGAAAAAGGTTCACATATCAAAAAATTAAAAAAAATCAACTCACATGTTAGCAAGGTCATTATTTATGAATAAGTTTAAGCATAACTTCATTCATGGGTCCATCAGAGTTGGTGTTTATGTAATACAAAGGAACTATGCCACATTTAGAATACGTAATCTTATAAATGGCAAGATTGCCATATTGCGTACCTAAAACTTTTATTCTAAAACTTCTAATTAAAAGCAATTGCTCGTTTAATTTAAAAGAATTCGTCTTTTTCCAATTCGTTAACTCTCTTCAAGTAAAACCTTGTGCAATATTCTTTAAGTTTAACGATGAATTTCTTTTATCTATTATTTTAAATTTAATAGCCGCAAATGCTTTAAATACAGTTCAACTCGACTAACTTTTCTTAAGTCGTCAACCTGCTCTCAACATATCTACTAAGATGTGAACATAATTAAGATCATATGTAAAAGTTGGAATAAAAGAAGTTATTGGCGTATTAAATTTCTCGGACCACAAGAGATTTTGCACCAACCCCAAAATCCGCATAATAAATCCCATGACAAGGACTGGGATAGGAGAATGTCACGTGGATGGCACGTTGTGTGAGGGCCTCCCTCCTTCGTTCTTCCTCTTTTGATCAAAAAAAAATCGGTGACTTTTCAGGAAAAAGGAGAAATTTCCTGGATTGACGAAAGAAAGCCACAGGCCTCTCTCCTTATCTCCCTGTACCCTATAAGATATGGACACGTACCCTATAAGATATTCACAATCGGAAGAATGGGGTCCGTACGAGAAGACAGGTTACTTTCCCACCGCCCCGTCGCCTTCCAATTTGTTGGAGGAAAGGATACCGATGGACCTCCTGCATTCAAATACATTTGACGAAGTCTTTAGAAAAAGGAAAAAATTATTATAAAAAAAAAAGAAAACGTGAACTGAGTTTTAAGATTTTATCCAATGGAATCGAAGATTATCCGACCAGACCGAAGCAGAACAATGACCCACTCGAGTCGAAACAGGTTGTCCAAAAGCAAGCCCTTTGGTGACGTTACAGTCGCACCGGTCAATCCTATTCGCCAAGTGGAGCTTACGTGAAGTGGGTCCCCTCGCATTAAATTTTCTGTTTTAAGTATTTTATTTTATTTTTAGTATATTAAATTTTATATAATAAATATATAAATAAATTTAATAGAATAAAGTAAATTAAATGGTTGACAAATCATCACTCTAGGACAGGGTCTCTGTTGCTGTTGTTGATGTTTGGCACGTGGGTCCGAGATTCAATTATTAGCAACTTGTTTATTGTACAAACAAAAGCAAGCTGTTCTCAAGCTGCCTGCAATATGTCGGGTCTGGCGAATTGTCTGAAGCCGGACAGTTGAAGGAGGCTTTCAATAGGCCCCCTTCGTCACTTTCTTAGCCTAGTTCATGGAATGCCATTTATCCAGCCATAGGAGTGTAGATCCTCTGTTACCCATGGTAAAAAGAAAGCATCGTGTTTCCAAGAAGCTTGAGAAAGAATGTTAATCTTCCAATGCAAGAACGCTTTAGTTTTGTAATTAATGATCCGTTTCACCCAGATTCATTCTCCATCATTGAACATCTTTATACTTATATAGGAGGAGGACAAATGAATGCCTAGCTAGTGCTCCTTTCTTTTTTAGTTTAAAAAACTAATTAATCTTAGATGTAGAGCTAATTGAAGAGTTTTCTGACCATCGCCATGTTCAATGACTTGTTCTAACTATCTATTTTATTTCTCTGGTATTAGGTTTACCTGCTTCTAATGCATGAATAAGGATTGGATTAACATTAGAGATGATGTAAAATTTAGAGGACATGCAAAGCACTAGCCGGTCGTAAAGACTTGATTCAATTATTATTTTTAAAAATTTAAATGAAATTAAAATTAAAATAGTCAACTCTTACAAGGATACAAGCATGGAGATAGATATAAGAAACAAACTAATTTGAACATCGATCTAATCAGAAACTATACATTACTGATGGATAGCTAACAAGGCCAATGTATTCAATTTAGTTTTCAATAATACAAAGTAGTCTCTAGCACATGAAATAGTCTTTCTATTAGTAGAGTAAGATTTTATACTTTTGGACTTCCTTAGACCCCGTGTCTTAATAAGAATTCTACTGACAGTTGTTGTTATTGTTGTAGTCTCCAACACATACTCACGAGGCAATGATAAAGGGACCAGTTCATTTTAGAATTGATTGAAATTATGCAATAGAATCTTAGAAGATCTTTTATAGTTCTCAAGAATACTCAGGCAAGGTCCATCTAAATTTTGTAACATTTGAGGTATTTACACTTGCTTTATTATAAAAGGTAGCTTCCCTTGTCTATACTAAAATTTTATATCAAAACTTAAAACTCCCATTAGACACAAAAAAATTGAAGGATAATAGGAAGAATTTCCCTAATGCTATTTTGGATTCTCAAATGCATCAGTTATGATCAATGTAGATCCTTAATGCTTATCTTATTTATAAATTTCCATCTTTGTTTTCTTATATGCATTTACTTATTTGGTTACAATCAGTCTATTTATAATATTTTATTTATGAAAGCTATAAAAGGAAAATAAAAGTTATAGATGCCCTTTTCTCATAAAAAAGGAAAATTCAACATAAATGTCTTTCCTCAGTATAACATTTTCGATTAGTACTTCACATTAGCCACATTTTCTTAAATGATATGGCTTACTTATGTTTTTGTTTAGCATACGTTATGTTCTGCGCACTTGAGAATGGAAACAAAACAAAAGGTAGCGATTGTACCAAAATGTATGCAATAGACATCTACACTTATCCCCTCTATTAAATAAGGGCTTCTTGAAAGCAAGAAGATGGTGGAATATAATCAGAGGTGACAATTTTTGAACATACTATAACATAGTATAATAAGATCAATATTGTTCATGAGCTTAGCAATCAACTTACTTTTAGGGTCTGTTTGGTTGAATGTTAATTAATGGAATGGAATGGAATGTAATGGAACGGAATGGAACGGTTTATAATGGAATGTA
>JAOSBN010000007.1:1165361-1177722 GCA_027563595.1 Erythroxylum suave | reverse complement strand
CATATTGATGCTTTATGATTATTGATGCCATGTGAAGTGTTAGTGATTGCTCGTAGCGCACCCTTATCGTAGGATATTTATCGGGATGACCTACGGGCGTCCCGGTATATACCCTACGGTGAGGGGGTTCCACATTAAAGATTTGCACTTTAAATCGTTCTTACCTTCCTTGAAATCTTTTCTAATTTTAGGGAAGTTTTATTTCTTCAAAAACTTCTTAAATGTCCTAGTGACAAAGGTGATGTCTTTATCGTCATTTCCACTTAAGGATGTCTTATTCTTCTTACTTGATTTCTCCTTGGGACTTTGAAGGCTAGGTTCTTTCTCATTAGAATTGTTGCATGTTTTGTGTCTCTTTAAGCCTCATTTCGTAGGTGAGGAGAGATCTAATAATCTTTTTCCAATGGTAGTATTGTTAATTCCTTAAAATTTTATACGGTTGTCACTTTGGCTTCTTAAATCCTTATAAATGACCTAAGCAACTTTCTCACCATTTCAACAACAGATTAGGTCTTCTTAAGACCTCTAAAAACATTAATAATATCAATAAATCTTGTATGCATGCTTGATATACTTTCTTCATGTTTAATTTAGAATAATTTATATTGATGAGCTAGTATGCTTTCTTTACTCTCTTTAACTTGATTAGGACCCTTATGTGTAACTTTAAGTGTGTGTCAAATTTTGTGAGCAATTCCACTTATAGATAACCTATTGAATTCATTTTTATCTAGTGTACAAAATGATATGCGAATGATTTCACTATTCAAATTTCACTATTCAAATCCTAAGGTCTCATTCTTTCCTTAATCTAAAAATTTATTTTTTTACATTTATGACTTTTATAAGAGTGAAATGGTCATTTGACACTATTTCCAGATATCAACACTCTCACGCATTAAAAAATTTACGACATTGTTTTAATAAAGATAATCATTACCATCAAAGATAGCGGATCCACTAATAACTTGTCCTTCTTGACCAGCTGAGGATGATGATGTACTTGCTTAGTTCATTACGATCTTTACTTTAGAATTTTATTTAGGAGGTCTACTCTAACACTATTTTTCTCTAATTATGCGCAAGAAGCGGTAACTCTCTAATTACGCGCAAGAAGTGGTAACTTGAGTGTTGGTGAATTTTTTTAAAAATGAATGCAAGTGAATAAGGATCATATATGATGGAATAAAGGAATAGTTTAATATGAATCAATGACGCAATCAAACAATAATTTAAAAGTATAGGAAGAAAAAAATACAAACAAAATTATAGTGATTATGTAAATTTATTATCATATTAAACAAAAATATAATATTAAAAGTAATAATTTTAATTTTTAATAAATTAAATTAATATTACATATTAAATTATATTTTAGTATAAAACAATATATAAATATGATAAATTAGTAAATCAATAGGTTTGATACATAACAGCCCTGTGATTCACTTTGCCATTCACCCTTTTATGATGTAGCTCCACGTAAAGTGCCGTGTGCCCTTAAAACTGTTAACCATCGAAAGTTACAAACAAAACTTGACAAGACATTTGTGGACTTTTAAACATGTATTAAAAGGCCAAACCATTAATACTCTTATTTTGTGATTATTACGCATCAATTTTGATATATAATTATATTTTATTAAAATAAATTTAAAATACTTAATTTATTAAATCATAATTATTATTTATACCAATTGGAAAATATGAGAAGATTTTATAGATCATACATATAAACTAATTTATATTATACGTAAAGTTTAAAGAGATTTAATAATATACAGTCTTACTCTTATTAGTAAAAAACTTATTTCCCGTAAATACATATAAACTAATTGAAAAGAGATAAATTAATTTAAATTTTTTAACTTAATTGAAAAGTTTAAATTACTTCAAAAATTAATTATGAGATTAAAATTATATTTTAATCATAAACCTGATATAGTTCCAACTAAATAAGTAAAACATTTACTCAACTAGTTTCTGAAAACTTGGAACTTACCTTCAAATTGGAAAATTAACTCGCCTGATCAAATTGATCTTTTTACTCTTTTCTGAATTTTTAATCTCAAATTACATAATTAAAATGATCTAAGTAAAATATAGCAAGCTTATTATTCAGCTGTGATTCTTATCAAACCATAATCCTGCTTGATTTCTTAAATCGGTCAAATTTTGAGTGATAGGGTCACACTCTGCTCAAGATCACCTCGCTTACTCAATCGGTATGCTCAAGACATTGGAATCAAAGGACAAGCGTGCCTTTGAAATGTAAGCTTTAAGGCCTATATTGTACATAGTCTTACTTAGGGGCAAATCAATAAATAGAGGAAAGGCAAATCGACAAATTCCTGAAAACGTAAAGATGACAGCATTTTGACTAAGAGGATAGCTACACCCGTAACTTTGCATTAAGAAGACCTAATTGTAGAAACATCAACTGATGCAGCAATCCTCTTTCTATGATTCGAGGACGAGACGACCTCAACGCAAAACTGAGTTTATATGGATTTCCTTCAAATAAATCAATGCTCTATCACTTCAAATAAATAGCACCACTAACAGCTCAATGAAGCATCCACTGACATGAAAGCTTGATCACAAGAAATCCTCTGATTGAAACCGCCAAGTTTCTCTTGCAAATGAATCAAACATGTTACAGGTAATGTGCATCCAACTCGTTTATCAAGCAGTAGTTAAAATGTGTGAAAGTCATCATCTTCAGAGCTTATAGCTTCAAATGCGACCAACACAAGCCTGCGCGTTTAAATCTACCATCAACGTGGGTACGACAGGAAAAAGGGAAAAGAGTTGGAGAAATGGGAAGCAAGTAACTTATGTTCTTTCGGAAGACATGTAAAGATGTAGTAAGGAGAAAAAAATGTACCAGTCACATGAAATCTTGACCTCAAAATCAAAGCTAAAACTTAGATGCCTCGGATCCAAAAAAAGTATGCAGAATATCATGTTAAGAAAAGAATTGAAAAGTACAGGAGATTTTAAATGATTCTTAAGATTCTTCAAATACATAAAGCAAGAAGTCTTGAACTTTAGGGGGAACGCTCACAATAACATGTAACAAAATCAAGTTTATAAATCAAGAGCAGTAATGAGAAGACATTCATTCGCATTACACAGCATATGCATAACTTGTTTTTGGTCAAGATATATATATCTAATGCATAACTATACTAAATAGTAATTTAAAGAATTTCAAACTAATAAACATCAACCTAAGAAACCATCATAATCAGCATATGCTAACCTTTTCAAAAGCAGAGAAAATTACATATGGAGACTGAATTTCAATCAAAGTTTCTAGAATTCAAGATAAGAAGATCGAAAGTCTAATCCTTCATAGAGGTACAGTGATAAGCTGCCTGCAATAACTCTACACCCAAACGGAATAAAAGGCCTCAATTAGAACCAAAAACTACAACTTGAGAAATCCTATACCAAAGAATCACATTTAATGATGATAAAACAGGCATCACAAATAGAAGGTCCAACAAACCTGATCATTATAATGCACAAGAAGATCAAGTAGAAACCAAGCTTCATTATCCTAAATTTCTTCTCAAAATTAAGATTTCTGAAAACTTCGGTGACATCAAGAAGATATTGTCGTTTCATCAACCTGAATCAATTAAAAAGAGTAATTAAATTTGACTTAATGTAGCATAGTAACCAAGAAACAGAGCAACAAAGGCAACAAAGTAGAATAGTGAGAGCTGAAGCAAAGAATGACGAAGCAAAGGAAAAAGTAGATTCAAAGAGAAACTAGTAGAATAAGTACCCAATCAATTAAGAAAACCAGTGGTCCAAGTATTTAGAGTGTAATAAAGCAACCTGATACGACAAGTGCATAAATTTATAAAGGAAACAATAATGTACAATGTCAAAATAATGCCAAAGAAAAAATATCTAATATAGAATATACTAAATGGGTCCTACAAAGGAAATATAACCATCCAACTCACGCAACTAAAACCACAAATAACTTTATTTCACGCCATCAAATAATTCAACCATTGACTCTGTAATTTCTGACAGTTTTTAGTGTCATTAGAAAACATAAATGAGCTTATAATAGTTTCAAATCACTTGCAGTTGAGACATACGTATTTGATAGACATCTCGTGCACAATTGGCTAGCCACAAACATAAACTGTTCATAGTTTGTAACTAATGGCTCCGTTACCGATAGAAAGAACTGAGCCAACTATTCGTAGTTCTGCAATATATCTAAGCAATTTAAAGCACAATTACAAACTTGCTGAAAAGGCCACTAATTTCACTGGCGATCAGATACTTTGTGTCGAAGCAAAAATATTTGGATCCGAAGTCTAGACATGCAATCAGAAGTAACATGTCAACGCAAATCTAAAATAACAGAATTGTTTCGTATTACGAAAAATTGGTTCATGTAAAACAAGTTGAAATTTCATGCGCGAGCAAGCTCTACATTACAAAGAAGGCATCTTAGTTTCTAGCTCCGGAAAAAACTCACAGCATTACGTGATAGCAAGCAAGCGGAAGAGCTATGAGGAACATGAACCAGTGGCCTGTTAGGAGGAAAGCAACGCAGAGTGCCCATTGCAAAAAAAACTGGGGAAGTATCCACTTGTTAACAAGAGCAGTTGCCTCAAATGGGTTCAAGTCATCGGCCTCCAAATCCGTCAGGCAGATGAGCTTCAGACAATTAAAAATGAATTTTAACACAAAAATTCATCTTCAGTAGAAGAAAAGAAATTTCCAAAAGAAGGAGCACAATTAGACAATAACAATGTGTTGATCACAAACCCCAGTGCAATCTTAGACTATAAAAAACCCTAACTCTAAACCCTAATCATAGTACGTAAACAGAAAAGAAAAGTAAGGAGTTGGCTTTCTCAGAAACCAAACAGGTAAAGAGGTGACAAGAAAGATAAAATAAAAAAAGAAGAAAAATTAGGAACCTCATAGAAGATGATTGCAAGTAGGCCAAGTTGAGCTAGGAGGCAGAAGAACCAGAAAAGCAAGTACCATGCCATTTAATTCAATTAATTAAGACCGTTTGGCTTGCTTAAATCAAATCAAATCAGATCATAGCACCATAGCAGAAGAGGGAGAAGCAGAGAGAGAGCCAGATGGTTACGGGATCCCGAAGGGAGGGGCTTCGGAGTTAAACCATGAACCAGACAAAGCCAAATTTAACCAAAGAGAGCTCATCATTATATTATTATTTATAATATGATCAGGTTCAAAAAAATTACTCGGCAGAAGTTTTAATATATTTATCTTAAAATAATTTAAGATAAAGGAAAACAAAGTTCAGGATTCAAGAATTCAAAGAGTTAATGTATAATTAACATATACTTTAAAAATAGTGCAAAGAGACAGTTAGGTAAAATATATAAAAATGAACTTTTATAGCAAAAAAATTGTGTAAGGTTAAAAAGACTATGAGCTCACTAACACCACAAGGATGAAGGGATGATCTAGACACAATTTAATAGACCAAAAGAATCATGAAACAACAAAATCACCTTCTAAAGAGCTCAATCTAACTTTTTCTAAACACAATTTGTTAGTTTTTAGCTTTATTTACATTGCAAATTTACATTTGTCATATCAAATTATCTTGTATAGTTAATTTTCTTTTGCAACAATCAATTATTTTCTTCAGTTCATATTTATTTCAACATATTTTAACATTTTGGTAGCTTGGAACTCCATTCTTTAAGTTAAAACTCACTTATATCGTCGATATATGTTAGGTATAAAATTCTAGGAGAATTCCTCCTTAGACGAAAGATATGTTCCTCCACGTAAGAGAGATGATATCTATATGGCTCCTCTTTGCATTAATTTGGTATATAGTTAGTCCCTAAGTTTCACATGGACAAGGATTTGGTTGAGAAGTTGAAGCTATTGAACCATAATATGATTTGGGATGTAACATTGTAGTTTTAAACCATAATCTTGTTATTCACTCACTGTAAATGGGATTACAAGTTGATATGAAAGGGGTTAGAGAAGTTGTTTAGGAATTTTATAGATCTAGTTTAAGATAACTTATTAATCTAGAATTCCTGAAACCTTATCTAGAACAATTTGATTAAAAGAATCCTTATCCTTGTGGTTATAAAATTCTTGAATTCACCTTGTTTTCTGGTGAAGATGGTCAATCTACCATTGAGCACATCACTATATTCACTGTACAATGTGGAGAATTAGCCAATTATTAAAACTTTAACTACTTAAGCTTTGGTTGTTCCTAAATTCTTTAATAAGGACTACCTTTTATGGTATGCTTTGTTATCTTGGAATTCTATTTAATCTTAAGTTGAAATGAAAAGATTATTTCATACCTAATTTTTTTGAATTAAGCCTAAAGTTAGTATAGTAGAGTTGTTGAGAATAATTCATAAGAGTGGTGAGAATATTGATATGTTTGTTACTTGTTTCAAGAAAATAAGAAGTTGATGATCGATCACACTTTTAGAAACTGAATATATGAAGTTAGCTCCAAGAGGGCTAGACATTGAATTGTAAAAGAAATTTTAAGCAATGGAATTTTGAAACTTTCATGAGGTGATGATGAAAGTCTTCGAATATAAAGATCTCCTTAAGGATGAAGGTCATCATAAGAAGAATTCGTTAAGCACTTATGTTATGAGACAAATTTTTATGCTTCAATAGTTCCTAAAGTCAACATCCCTAGAACTTGCATTTGCCCTTTCTTGGATTACAAATCCAAGGTAGTTAAAAATAAAATGCAAGCTCCATCATCCCAAGTTTAGTATACACTGTAAGAAAAGTAGGTTTCAGCGTCAAAAATTAACTACAGAAAAAGTTGTCGTAGAAAAGGCCATAGGTAAATTTTAACGACAGATACTAAGAATCCATCGTAAATTTAGTGACAAAATTTGTAGTTTTGTCGGTAAAATTAGGTAAAATTTTTGAAAGATTTACGATATTCTATTGCTAATTTGTCGACATACTCACAATATTCCCTCGGTGAATTTATCGACAGTAAATTGTAAGTCCGCTATTAAATTTACTGTCGAACATATAACATTCCGTCACTAAATTTATCGACGGACAATATTATCTGTCGCTAAATTTTTACTTACGAAATATTGTAATTCTGTCAAAAAATGTAGGTATGATAAATTTCAATTGTCATTTCTCACTTCCTGCTTGAGTTTTCTGTTGATAATGTTTTGATTTTTTGTACATTTAATTTCTATAAATAATATAACATTGATAGATAAATATAAAGTAAACATTATCTTGATTGATAATATAGTAAAAAAAATTATAATGTACATAGATAAGTGTCTTTAAAATAACCGTAAATTAAGAATTTATACAAAAACTTAAGACTAGTAAACTATTAAATACATTCACTTATCTATCTAAGCTATGCAGGTGGTGAAGGCAGATGCTCTGACTGCTACGATAAGGTCATGTAGCTCTCCTTCAACTCATCCATCTCATTACAAAGTTGGGTTATGCATTCCATCGTCCTCTTTACTTTACTCTCAAACTCAATGGCTCTTTCATTTGATACAGACTGCCTACTCGATCCAATTGTAAAGGATATGGAGGATTGCAAATAGCATGTGTTTGTAAATAAACCTAGGCCGAATATCCTTCCACAGAGATCCCTACCACCCACTAAATTAAGATATGCCTGACTCTAATCAATTGTTTGAGAGTTCTGAGACAGTCGTTCAATTTTTTTCTTGTATTTGGTCTTATCATTATAATCGTTTATGTTAATAAGTGGTAATTTTTATGAATTAATATTAAAGTATAGATTTTACATACATGAAGTTGTCTGCATCAGGTGTTGACGAAGGTCACACCATCATACTTCTTAATGTGAGTGTGCAAAAAAGTTAAAGAGTGGTGTAAGCTTGTTGCCCATAGACTTTTCTTGCATCAGAATATATTGTTATAAGTGAACTATAATTTAAAAAAATTCAACAGAGTTTCCTCTATTTTTATGATATTTAACCCTTATTAGACAAAAAAAAACATAGCTATTAATGGCACCGAACATTGAATACCATATTATTCTCTATAATATACATATTTTCATTTTAAATTTCATGCATTAAGTTACATTGAAATCAAATTTCATACATCAAAGCACAAAAATCAAAATATAAGTGTAAAGTTTTGATACTTATAAGTTTCTATGCATGCTCTTGGTGGATTATAGATCCTTTAGTGTGTAAATGTAGACTCTCTTTGTTCGGTCCTCCATGTTTGTTTGTAGAATTGCGCTTTGAAATAAACATTGCCTCAGATAATGCCCAATACTGCTGCTAACGACTCCATATTTCTTCAAATATATATGGTGATCATACACTGTTCTTGTGTATCGAACTAAGAAAGTCTCTTTAAAGTGTATGAGCTTGCGTCTCCTATATATTATAGATTACATCATTAAATTTTGAATCTCAAAAAAATTCTTTCTGAAAAAAGAAAAACATACTATAAGTACTTATAAATGACAATATTTATCTAATTAATGTATAAAATTAGATAAAATAAAAAAGATTAAAGAATATTTTTGTACCTTTGACTCTTACTAATAAAAATCATTTTTCACCTAAGAGACATTCTTCCATGTATAACTCTTAAGATCGATCTTCTCCTTAAATTTGGATGACACATTTTTAGAGCATATTCCATGTATTACAAAAGTTAGAGCTTCACTCACAGATTGTTGACAATTGTGATGTAAGTTCTTCCATCAACTCCCTTAGCTCTAGGTTGGAGTTCATCTCCTTCATCCACAAAATTTACCCCTAATATTTCTGTCTGTATATCGGTGTTGGATGATGTAATAGTAGGTAGGGAATGTAAGTTTACAGGGGTTGTAGATGGGAAGGTGATGGCTGATCTGGATGTGCAGCACTTGATTCTGTAGCATCTGCAGAATGTGATGGTTCACCTGGATAGTCACGGGCTCCTCTAAATTGTAGTAACCTATACCTTGGTCGCATCATATCTTGTTTTCTCTTCTATGACATATTTTAAAGCTAAAATTCACATTTTATTGATTATTCAACTAATACATCACTATAAATTAAATATATAACAATATATTTTTGATGAAATAATACATTTATTCATGCAATATTCTATTACTTACACAAATTAATCATATCATCACTTAATTGTAAATGAAAATCATCATCATCTTCTTTTTCTGAAAAACTAGAATCAAACTCAGGCTCCTTTTTAGATCTTTTGCCCTCCTCATCCTCTAAAGATGAAATTTCAACATGATAGTTATTTGCATCATTCAAAGGTTCATTATTGTCATATATTACACTTGTATTTATTTCATGAACATCTTTCTGAAATGCTTAACTTTCAATTCTCTTATTTTTCTCGTTTTTCATGTGATTAAAAAACACCTCCAGATTTTACTTTGTAAATGACTAACCAATTTGACTTATCTCATCATAAGTTAGGAAAAGGGATATAATACACCTGGATCCCTTACATCGCCAACACAAAAGGTTCAAATTGTCTGAATCTTTTTCACTGGTTGATTTCAACTAGATTGCATCGACTGTGCACTTTTGTTCCAACATTAGGAGTTGGATCAAACCATTGACATTTAAATATCACACTCTGTTTTATTGGCAATGCAAGGAACTCAATTTCAAGTATCTTAATAGCTTTACTATAGTAATCCATCTATTCTTCCTGTACGCAAACCTCATTATTTACTATTGCCATGCTATGACTATGATATTTGTATGAAATTTATATCCATTAACAAATACATCAGATACGATTTAATAGCTCGCGAAGGTCCTTTTACAAGATCAGATATGAACTTATTCTCTATTGGATTTTCTGAGGCCTATACAAAAAATTATCATGTTAAATAGTATAATGCCATTTAAACACTTTGATATGATAACTTAACCATTTTAATTATTGCAAGTGAAAAGTTACATATTTCTCGAACCATCGAGGTAAGTTTCTTTCAACTTCTTTATTGATATCATCCTATGTTGTTTCAAGCATTAGCTCACGTAACCATTCCTGGTATAATCTAAAAGCATTATTATGTATTTTAGTTGTAAACAACACCAACTTTGAAAACTCAAATAATCAATTTTAAAATCAACTTAAACTTACTGTACTTGAACCTCTTGACAATTTAATAAAATGTAATTACAAGTAGCCTCTATTTCATCTTTTGTTAACAATCTTTTTGTTGAATGTCCATATGTTTATCCTAGATATGTGAAAATGGATAAGTTACTATCAACATCACCCGTTTCTCCCCCATCGTCATTACAAGGAACTTTTCTTTCTTTTGTGTGCATAAATGTTTCAAAATAATGTGAACAAAATGTACTTGCTTCCTGGACTAAATAAGCATTACATATCGAACCTTCAACTCTAGCCTTGTTTTTGACATTTTTCTTCAAATGATGCAAATACTTTCATTACAAATAGGATTATTACAATTATGTGAATAAAACATATTATAAGTTTTATTTAAATATTAAGTATAATTACCCCTCAAACGGATACATTCATTAATATTAAACTGAATCAGCAAGTTTACCCTCGTGTGCTAAATATATGGGTAGATGCTTCATATAACTAAAGAAGCTTGGAGGGAAAATCCCTTCTAATTTACATAAGATAACTAAAATTTCCCTTTCTAGTTTTTCTATTTCAACTAACTTTACTTCAGATGATGTTAAGCTTTTGAAAGACAAACTTAATTCTATTATAGCTTCCCAAACCTTCTTCGGTAGTAACTTCTGAAATGCAATTGGAATTAGCCTTTTGCATAAACATATGACAATCATGACTTTTCATCCAAATAATTTGTACATCACACACCTTGCCAAGTTTGAAATATAACCACCAAGAAACTTTAGACCGTTTAACCTTTCACATAAAATTTCATTTTGCTTTTTGACCAAAGTGTAACATTCTTTTGGATATTTACAGAGATCTTTATCTAACTCATTCATTCTATAAAAAAGTTTCAAATCAGCTTGTGATTTTGCATTGTCCTTTTTCCTCCTTTCAATGTTGATTATGGTGTTGAACAAATTGTCAAAAATATTTTTCTAATATACATCATATCTAGATTATTATGTATCAAATCAGTTTTTCAATATGACAAATCCCAAAAGATATTTTGTTTTCTACAACCAAAGTTTTCACTGATGCTTTTGTTAACTTCTTCAGCTTCTAATTCTGTAAGTTTCAACAAACTTAATTCATCAATCTCCTACAATATCTCTTCATTAGCTTTGTGAGGGGGAAGAGGTGTTTGTACGATCATATTCGTAATGAACTTTTTTTTATTGCATCTAAATGGATAATCTAGAGGAAGAAATTTCCTGTGGTTGTCAAACTAAGATGTTTAAGCCCTGTTAAGAAGATAAAATAAAATCATTGCCACGGTAAGGACAACCCAATCTCCCTATTATACTCCATCTAGACAGTATAGCATATGCAAGGAAATCACTAATAGTCAACATTAAAGCTACTCTCAACAAAAAATTTTGTAAAAAAGACACATCATATGTCTCCACACCAAATTCCTAAAGATGATGCAATTCAGATACCAATGGTTGTAATAATACATCAAATTTATGATTTGGATTTGCAAGGCCCCAAAATATATCCTAGATGAAATTTTACTTATGAAAGTAAATGTATGATATGAGATAAAATTGTGCTAAGATTTGAAAGTGAAAGGCATGTGACTTGAATTTTGGTATTGATGGACCATAGTTAGTGAATTGGAATTAATTGAAGCCATTAGAGAATTGAGATATTTAAATGTATATTTGGACTAGACAAAAAGGTCAAGAGACAAGATAAGTTCATATATGAAAATTTTAATGATTAAGACTATGAGTGAGTGACATTTGGCATAGCTAATGCCTTGACATTTGGCATCACTCATTGGGTGACAAATGTAAGCATAATAAGAGAACAAATGGCTTGATTGGAGTGTTACAAATGGCAGCTTGAATGGAGAGAAAATGAACTTCATGTTGTGGTGTTAAGTCTCATGAGTGCTGAATCACTTAAGTCATTCGGTGGTTCGACAACTCTCTCTCCACTAGAACCACTCTCTCTTCCTTTCAACTTTTGGAATTTTTCTGAAGTTTGAATCGTCAATGTTGGACCCCGATTTTACGTGGAGTTTAGAAATACTAAGTAAAAAGAAATGAGTGTTATTATGTATATGTTTAGGTATAAATGTATTTATACTTAAAGGAAAGTGGGGAGGAAAGAATTGATGGATTTTGATAATTTTGGGAGTTGAATAGATTTGTATGGTTATGAAAGTTAAAGTGACTTA
>JAOSBN010000007.1:1131254-1156658 GCA_027563595.1 Erythroxylum suave | reverse complement strand
ACTATGATGCATTACGGATGCTTGGAGAAAAGGGTGGGAAATCAAAACTTTAGAACCTATATTATATTCTTTCATTGCTAAAGTTGACATTAATAGGTTGATGTATGAATTATATTATATTACCCTTCTTAAGTGAGGCGATGTTTAACTGTATTTTGAAGCTCAGGAATAGTCTGTACAACTTGAATGAGGACCAAACCAAGATGTAAGCTGACACCGACTTTTGTCATATCAAGTTGACCTTATATCTTAATATACTTGCAATCTTTCAAATTTGGTATCATGTTGTCTCCGAAGTCCGAACCACTTGAAAAATAGTAATGCTGTTCTCCATTTTTCACCCAAAAGAATATATCTAAAGTGGTAATTTAGAAAAGTCAACTTGGATTACAATTTTTAAATTTTGCTGCAACTTTCTTTTTCATGAATGCCTAATTTATGAGATTCAGTAGAATCATCCGACTGATCCAAGCTATAGTTAGGGTAAATTTATCTTAAAACAAAAAGTAAATAAATAATTAGGGTATTCAAATTAAAGGTGTCCGAGTTTTGCCGATGCATAATTTCCTACAGTCGTTCTGCTGCACACATAGACGAGCCATCCATAATTCATGCTTGCCCATCGGGCACGCCGTCTAATAGCATCCACCGCTAAACGGATGGGTACAGCTTAATACAGATGGAGCTGTGCACCAAGCACGGGGTTTAGGAGGTGCTGAAGGGTTATTTCGAGACAATACAGGCAATTGGTGTGGCGGTTTCATATCCAATATCAATACCTGCACTCCATTAATCGTCGAGCTACGAGAGGTTTTGGACGGGCTACACCTAGCTTGAGATCGGGATTACCATCAAGTTCTACTCGCAACGGACTCTCTCGAGGTTATTAATATTCTTTCATCCTCACACCAAGTTATGTTTGACATTTTACCTATAGAGCAGGAAATCATGGAGATGAAGGCTCGGGCGTGGACCATTCAACTTCAACATGTTTATCATGAAGGCAACCAATGTGCGGACAAACTGACTAAATTAGTGTTACAAGAGCGACCGAGCTTACAAGTCCTGACAGTGCTCCCATCTGACCTCTTGGATCTACTTTAAACAGATAGCCAAGGATAAATCTATCACCGCGGGCAGGAATAGATTAGCTTTTTTTAGCTTTGTTGCCTTCCCTTGTAATAAAACAAAAAACAAAAAATACTTGTAAACGACAGTACCATCTTACTGAATACAAGCTTTCTGGCCTGTTTATCTTTATGTTTATTGGAAAGAATATACTAAAATGCTAGTGGAGTTAAAAGTGAACACAAAAGCATGTAATGCATGTGTCCTTGTTCCAATGATTTCCTGACATCTATAAATTAAAAGACAGATCTTTTTCCAAAAGGACGCACTTTACAGACCCCCGTCACTGTCCAAAATCCAGCTCCTCCCTTCAGCTCAGCTTCACTTCTTTCCCAATTTTCATGAATGAAAATAAACCAAAAAGGGCTTAAAGAAAACTCCACTCAATTACTATTAACAGCAGAAGCAGTCAAAATGAATGTGTGAGTGAGAGCACAGAGCCACGTCCATCTTGTCACCTCGATTCCCCCAACTTCATTTCAAAACTTCAAAACTTCCACATACCACTGTCTTCCTCTCTCTCGTTTCTTCCTCCATCTTTCTTTTGCTCTGCAACTGCAACTTCTCGTTGCATGCTGTTCAAGTCTCTTGTCTAATGATCAGTAATTCCTTCCTCAATTCCTGTTTGCAATGCATCTACTCCCTATCCAAGTCATCCTCACATTTCTTCTTCTCTTTGTTAATTTCTCCCTCTCTCTCAACAACGACGGTCTTGCTCTCTTGGCGCTTAAAGCTGCTGTAACTTCCGACCCAACTAAAGCTCTTTCCTCTTGGTCCGATTCTGATCCAAACCCTTGTCACTGGCATGGTGTCATTTGCTCTGATCGCAGGGTCACCTCTTTATTCCTTCCAAACAAGACCCTTACTGGTTACATCCCCTCGGAACTCGGCCTTCTTAACTCCCTCACACGACTCTCTTTGTCTTACAACAACTTCTCCAAGACCATACCTTCACATCTCTTCAAGGCCACCAACTTACGTTCTCTGGATCTGTCTCATAACTCCCTCTCCGGGGTGGTACCGCCACAGATCAGTTCCTTGCAAGCCTTGACCCACTTGGATTTGTCTTCAAATTCTTTCAATGGCTCACTCCCTCTGTCTCTCATTCACCTCAAAAGTCTTACTGGCACTCTTAATCTCTCTTACAATGCATTCTCCGGCGGGATTCCGGAGTCATACGGGGATTTACCTGTGGTGGTGAGTTTGGATTTAAGGAACAACAATCTCAGCGGAAAGGTGCCGTTGGCGGGCTCATTGGTCAACCAAGGTCCGACCGCATTTGCCGGTAACCCGGGCCTATGTGGGTTTCCACTGCAAGCTCCGTGCCCGGAAGCTGCTAATGCCACTGTCAGCGACAACCCTGAGAACCCGGATAGCCCCAGAGACTCTATCCCAAGTACCGTTGGCGGTAGGCATGAACGGAAGACAAAAAATGGGTCGGTAGCGGTTCCCTTAATAGCAGTCGTATCGGTCGTCATTGGAGCTGTTTCGCTCTCGGCGTGGTTGTTTCGGAGAAGATGGAAGAACGACGAGAAGCGGAAAAGAACAGGAAAAGAAGAGAAAATAGAAAGCCGCCACGAGGCTACCCAGGAGGGGCAACAGGGTAAATTCGTAGTAATGGATGAAGGGTTTAGTTTGGAGTTAGATGAATTGTTGAGGGCATCTGCGCACGTTGTGGGAAAGAGCAGGAGTGGGATAGTGTACAAGGTGGTGGTCGAGGGTAGGGGGTCTGGCGCGGTGGTGCCTACGGTTGTTGCGGTGAGGAGGCTGAGTGAGGGTGATCAAGTTGCAGCCTGTAGGTTTAAGGACTTCGTGACGGAGGTGGAGGCGATTGGAAGAGTGCACCATCCCAACATTGTACGGTTGAAGGCTTATCACTATTCTAATGATGAGAAGTTATTGATATCTGATTTTGTGCGCAACGGGAGCTTGTACTCTGCGCTGCATGGTAAAACTCCTCTTTTGCTTGCATTTTGTGTGTGTAGATAACTTATTATTTTGCATTTTGATCTCGTGTGTGACATATTCGGGGAGGAGTTGGAAGTTGGAGTCTAACGCACAGTTCAGAACATGCAATTAACCATTGCTTTAGGATGTACCAGAACCAGAGCCCTTTGTGTGTTCAAAACTAGTTTAACATAACGCGTGTAGGGTCTCCCCTACTAAGTGTTTTACGTGCTCAGAATCTAAGTTTTCAAGACGTTGGAATGGACGGACTTCGTCTACTGACTTCTTTCTTCAGGAGATGCCAAACTGTATACTGTTCTTGCTTTTCTGTTACTGTATTTGTCTTCATCAGCTTTGTCGTATCTCTTGTTTTGGTACCATTTTGGCTCATTGTTTTGTTCCCTAGTAGAGATTTATAATGCCTTGTCCCATTTTCATGAAAGGGCATGAACGATTAGTAATTTCAGAACTTTTCCGTGACTTCATAGTTGGCCCACGGAGTTGTCTTCTATTTAGCTCAGTTGATGAACCTATAGCATTGACTATTACGACCTGAAAGTTCTTTCAACTTATCCGTGAATTCATAGTTAGGCCACGGAGATGGAGAGTTGTCTTCTACTTAGTTGATGAACCTGTACCATTGACTATTAGGACATGACAGTTCCTTCGTTTTTTTGTTTTTAAAGACATTTTACAATTAGTTAATAATCTTATAGATGAATTTATTTTGTTCTTATTCTTACCATTCATTAAAGTTTACCATTTACTCAGCGGGATTCATACGGGGAAGAGTTGTTATTGTTATTGTTGTCGTTGTTCAAAAGGATAATGGTTTACAGTACTACTTTACATCCATTAAGTACTAGCTATTGTTGTTTACCTTAGAACTTCTAAGCATTTCCTGCTACCTTTTCCTTGAATGTTTATGATAGCTTTCTACCTGTAATCTTTGGATTCAATATAAAATGCCCCTTTCTATTGAACACAAATGTGAAATTTTCACAGGAGAGCCCTCAAATGCACTAACTCAACTTCCATGGGCAACGAGGTTAAAAATTGCTCAAGGTGCTGCTAGGGGTTTGATGTACATACATGAGTACAGTCCTCGTAAATATGTACACGGTAACTTGAAGTCAACAAAAATCCTTCTTGATGATGAACTTCATCCTTACATATCCGGCTTTGGACTCAACCGTCTTTTCTCGAGTACTACTAAGTTAACGACTTCAGTGTCAAAAAGGCAGTATGCTAATCAAACAATGGTAGCCTCTACAATGGGCTTGACAATTTCTGCTCCCTCCAACTTTTACTTGGCTCCTGAAGCTAGAGTATCTGGTTGCAAATTCACCCAGAAATGTGATGTCTACTCCTTTGGAATTATACTGATGGAGCTTTTAACCGGTCGACTACCTGATGAAGGTTCAGAAAATGATGGTAAAGGACTAGAGAGTATTGTGAGGAAGGTGTTTCGAGATGAAAGGCCATTGTCTCAGATCATAGACCGAGCACTTTTGAGTGAGGTTTATGCAAAGAAACAAGTCCTAGCAATGTTTCATATTGCACTCAATTGCACTGAAATAGACCCTGAAATGCGTCCGAGGATGAAAACAGTGTCTGAGAGCCTTGATCGAATCAATTTGCATTAAGAGAGGAAGACCTTTGTAAAGCTAATTTAATTTCTTGTTTCTAACTTCTGATTCTCAGTTTAGGTGTCCAGAGTCTCTTCTCTAGGTGGTGGATCATATGCTTGTGCTATTGGACTGATATCTAAGCAAAATTTTCATGCTTTCTCTCGTAATGCATCCCATTTCTTCCATTGAAGTCAGATTTAGGTACAGTGGATGGATTAACCGTGTGTACTTGTGGTGTGGTGACTGACATCGATCATTAATTCATTACAGTTCCATGTCAAACGATGTTCCCCATCTGGCAACACCCCCACAAGTATTCGGTGTGTACAGTGGTTCTATTGTTGGTTCTTGGATAGTAGAGTTTCAACGGACGGTATCAATCTTGGAAGTTCTTTATCTTCATATAATAAAATAATAATTAAATGAAATGAAATATGTTGGTGCAATAGAAAAGGATATCCTAAAAATGATTTCATGAAATTCAATTTAGCAATTATAGCATTAACTTAACAAAATAGCAATTAAAATATTTAAGCTTTTAATTTATTCTTTCATCAATAATAGCCATTCTTATTGGTGAAATTTGTATTTTTTTCTTATTTATACATATTCATTTATAATTTGTAGTATCTTCATGTTATTATAATAAATTAATCATAAAAAAAGAAATGTGGAAAAGGAAATGGCAGCCATCTCATAAAGCAAATTCCTTCCTTTGAAACACTTTAACTTCTCTTTTTCAGTTGCATTGTCTTCTATTATTTAGGTTTATCTTTGTATTTCTTACATATCACATTGTTTCAATATTAAAATCAGACAGAAAGGGGAAGGGGCCCATAAGGAACCACGTGAGGGTGCTTGCCATATTATATATACTTTAATTAAAGCTCTTTCCTTCTTTATTTGGTGGAGGACTGTCAATCCTTTTGGTCAACACGAAAGGCACGTAAGGTTAGATTCCAACGAGACTTTTAAATCATCATTTCAATATGGCCGCAATCGTTAGAATTTAGAAAGTCGACAGTAATAATTAATTAAATCATATCTTTTGCTTCTCAATGATGAAACTTTTGGTTCTAAATGGCACCAGCTGAATTAAGAACTTTTAGTTATGTAAAAGATTTTTTTTGAAAAAAAAGTGCTGTATCAAAATTTGATTTAAGGTATCGTTCAAATGTAAATCTCATTGAATACACATTTTCATTAAATTTTATCAACATTATTTTTAAAATTTCAATTATGTATAATCTTTTAGGGAAAAATTAATAAAAAGAGTGCATGAACGTAATTAATAAAATCTGCAAATATTTTAGGATGAAAAGATACGGGGATAAGAGGTCCCCTCGTTGCAGACCTCTCGTAGTTTTGAAGAATTTGGTGGGTCGTCCATTAATGAGCACAGATAAAGATGCACAGGAGATGCATTCTTTTAACCATTTGATAAAGAGGACTGGAAACCCAAAAGCTTGAAGCATTGTCCACATAAATTCCTAGTTGGTGCTATCAAATGCCTTCTGAAAATCTATTTTAATGGTACAGTTAGGAGGGTGGTTCGTTCTAAAATAGCCATGTAGTAACTCCTGTCCAATAAGGACATTATCACCAATGTGACGATCACGTATGAAAGCACTTTGATTATCACTGATCAAAAGGGTAATGGAATTTTTCAGATGGTTTGTAAGGATTTTTTAAATGATTTTGTAGAGGAAGTTGGTACTTGTTGTAGGTCTACAATCACCAAATGTTATCGGGTTAGAGGACTTAGGGATCAAGCAAAGAAATGTTCGATTTGTTTCCTTAAGAAGAACTCCCTAGGTAAAGAATCCTAGACTACTTGTTTAATGAAAGGGTCAGTAGTGTTTCAAGACTGTTGAAAAAAATAACCATTAAAGTCGTCGGGCCCTAGTGTTTTCCTACCTTCCATTTCAAAAACCACTCTTTGAATTTCCTGATCATCACTAGGTTTTGCTAAGGGGCCATATCCTGAGCTGACATTTGCTTCAAAAAGAGCATGTTTAGTTAAGCCAAAGAAGCATCCAAAGGACTAGGCGTACTAAGGAGAGCGCCGAAGTATCGGGAAGCTTCATCTTAGATATCATGAATGTTCCGGAGTGAAGCATTAGAGGCTGATGTGATGAAATGGATTTTTGTTGTGGTTATGTCATGCTAGGATCGAATTAAAGAAACAATTGGAGCATCGATCCAAATCATTTAGCCACTTGACTTGAGCTCGTTATTGAAGCAGGGATTTGTGGTTTTTGACAGTCTTCAAGCATTAGAGAGGGCAGATTTCTTAGTGTTCAAGAGTAACTAATTTGTGGGCGTTACCACAAGTTTGGTTTAAACATCTGCAAGAGAAGATTTAGTGGACTGTATAGCTGATAATGTAAGGCCTTATACATATTTCAAAAGTTTGAGTTCTCTTTTAATGGACTTTAGTTTTTGAGAACAACAATATTGCTTGGTTCCTAAACAATGAAGGTCTGCTCCCTATTGGCATGCTTTAGGAAAACCAGGGTCTAGGGCAAGATAGTTATTGAATCGGAAGGGACAGTGTGAGGTAAGTTGTTGGAATAGGTTGGTGACTAGGATTGGGGAATGATCAGAAAATAAGGGGTCTTTGAAATGTGCAATGCTATTGGGGAAGTAAATCAGCCAGCTATCATTGACAAGGTATGCCAAGCAGAGGATTGTTTATTAGACAAAGTAAAGGAGTGACCAGAAACTTGAGATCAGTCACTCCAATGTTATAAACATAGTCTTTGAGCTCATCGAAGTAGCTTTTTAAGCTATAATAGCCTTGCACCTAGGTGGAGTAAAGAATGGAATTAAAGTCACCACAGAGGAGCAATGGGTTGGTGTTGCTACTACTAAATAAATAGCGATCCAGCTAGAGCTTTCTACACCGAAAACTAAAATTGCTGGCACAAATGAAAGAGGTGGAAATCTCAACATTTTCCTACAAGAATAACACGTTCAAGTGTATAGCTTGGTCATTATAGCTTAGTAGGTAGACCTCGATCTCATGTTTATTGTAGCAAATGATAATTCGGTCAAGAACGTGGTGGGGATGGTTCGAAAGTAAGCTCCATTGAAGGCCCAAAATATGAAGCTTACACAGATTAGCCTCCTTTATTTTGGTTTCGAGTAGGGTGATAAGTAGTGGTTTTTCTTGAAGAACAAAGTCACATAAAGAGTTTAGAGGGGCAATTGATCCTTCTCACATTCCAAGTGAGGATAGACATGGTTAGGAGGATTGAGCTATAAGGCATTTCTTGCCCCTTTTCGATCTTCTCACTTTAGCAGTTTGAAAGGACTCACATGGGATTACATCCTTGGAATTGAAGGTATCAGTTGGTGGGGCTAGACTTGAGGGGGGTAGTCAATTCAGTTTTTATGTCTATTTCCTAGCTGTCACTGCACTGTATCAAGGAGGACTATTGATAGTCTCTTACTAAATCAACAATTAACTCTATAGAAGATGTTAAGGTATTCGCCTGGGAGGGATCATTGTCGTGGTTTGATGGTGGGACAACATGAGGACTATGTGTAACTAAGGCTTAAGGCTTATAGTGTGGCTCCACTATCATGAAATTCATTGTGAGCATTTAAAGCTAGAGGCAACTTAGAGTCTTCAATTCCCATGAGTTCTTGATCATACCCAGTTTTAAAGAGTTTCCCTATAGCTTGCCAAACTTTTGCTTGTGGTTTGGATGATAGTTTCCAGTGGTAAGATATGGCAATGGTATCTTCCTAGAAGTCATTATTAGCCCCCAGACACATGATAGGGATCTCGTTTGGAAGCTCTTTAGATATCTCAATACTAACATATATTCGGGCATAGTCGATTCTATTCTTGCTTACAGTGTTCTCATCCATGCATAACAGTGTCCCAATGTAACTTGCTAGTGAGCTGGGCCCCTTAGTGGTCCAGTATTCGAGAGGTACGTAATGGAAGTTCATCCAAAAGGGAACACTTTAGACTTCGATGGTTTCAAACCGTAAGCTAGGTGTCCACTGTTGTAAGAGGATGGGTTGATTACCTAGATGCCATAGCTTCTCTAGAAGCTTGTGAGCTTCATTTTTAGAAGAGAAAGTAAATAATATGAGATTATCTTTTAAGAGTAGCACATCTGAAAGACCTTTGTGTTTCCAAGAATGAGCAACTTCGTTAGCTTTCCTTGTAATAAAGCATACTATAAAAATAATGATTAAAGCTAACATAGGCCTACACTCTTGGATGCTAGAGCTAAACTTTGAATTATTATTTTTAAGAATTATAAACTACATTGACTACCAATTATGAGTCCATCTCCATTACAAGGTTGTGGAAAAAAGAGAAAAGCAACCGTTATAAAGAGTCCCACAAAACTACAGCTTCGGCCTCTTCTGGAGGAGGAGTGCCAAGTATAATTAGGTAGAATCCTAACCTTCATTCAAATCATATAAATTTAGTTAAGTAGAACATTTAATTTAAAATAAAACATATTCAGGCTAAAGAGATCTTGAGTTACTCAACAAGTTTTATAATAAACAAAACTCTTATTTTATTCTTAAATAATAAATGGAAACAATTACATTCTTAACATGTACTTAATATTTAATGAAGAATTGAATTTGATTTATCTCATCAAATACAATTGCATGTAAACTATCATACATATAAAACATAAGACTTAACATGCATAATATATTAAACATATATTAAAACAAGCAACTTATGAACACATAATTAAATTATATCTATAAAACATCATGCTTTGTTTGATTCTACTTATTAATCTTAATAATCTAAAATAATATTTTCAAATCTTTAGATAATTAAATTAGATTAAACTTATTGATTCCCTAATGAATTAAATTTCTATTCTAAATAGAAATTTAATTTGATTTGAAAACAAATTTCAAATTCAATTAGAACTATTTTGCAATTACCTTGACTCTTTTTAACAAAATATAATTAAAAATAATTTTTAATAAATAATTCTTCTTACTTATTATAATTATTTAAAAAAACTCCTTTTTCAACATTTATAAGACATTCCAGTCTAATTAGAAAAATGTAGCGCCCTAAAAATGTCGGTTTCATGAATAATACTTTTTGGGTCATAAATAGTGCATCCCAAGATAAATACTGACACCCAAGACCCAAACGGCACTTTATTTGGGATTGGATAGCATTATTCAAGGACACCCTGAGGATGAAATTTGAGCCCAAAATGGGTTCATTTTGAGGGTTTAACCAAGAGTTGACTAGTGGTCAAAGTTTAACCCAAGAAAGGAGTTAAAGTCAAACTTGAAAAATATAAATGAAAAATAAATGATATTAATTAAGATAATTATGTGGAGTTGATTTTTTTAATGGGTATTAATTATTGAGAAAAAGAAAAAAATTCACAAGTTTTAATGGTGTTATTTTTGGACTCGTGGACAAGATAGCAGCTGAATAATTTTTTATTATGAATGTTTTAAAAAAAGGGTATTAAATGAAGATATTTTAGTGTGATTAAATCCAACTAATGGATTAAAATTGAAAGGTAATTTTGGATCTTGAAAAAAAAATTGGATTTAAGGGACCAAATTGTATTTTTTGGCCACCTATACATTCTCTTCTTCCCCAAAATTGCTGAGAACAATCCTCCCTCTTCTTTCTCCACTTTCTTTCATTTTTCTTCCTTTTTCGAGTCAAATTTCTCTATCTTTAACCCTTAAATCAACAGTTAAACACTAAATCATCATATCAATAAGAATTTTGGGACAAAGATGAAGAAAAAGTATATGGGTTTTATGAATAGTACCCGAATTTATCAAGGTAAGTTAATGGAGTTTGGTTGTTTTTAGTACTTGATTTTAGTGTAGTTACATGCATTAATGATTAAAATGCATGAAATTGAATTTTTATGTAATATTATGAAGAAAAAGAAGATGAATTGAAGGAGAGAGAGAAAGGGAAAGAGAAAGAAGAAGGAATTGATGGTAAAATTGTAGTTTATTGAAGCGAATTGGACATCAATTTGGTATGTGTTCATGTAATTTTATTTTTCCTAAAAATTGTGTATCGTATAATTTAGGGTTCTTGAGATAAAATTGAGGGTTTATGAAATTGATGTTAAAAATGTTTAACTAGATGCTAAATAAAGTAGTATATATGATTAATTTGGATTTTTAACTTATAATTTGTATTTTTCCTCATGCATTGTGTTTGAATTTGGAAATTTGATATACATGTTATTTTGACTAATTAGTGAGATGAATATGTCTTGAATGTTAAATGAACCAAACTAAAACTAATAATGAAAGAAAAAAAATGACATTAAGGAGTAACATTGACTTTGCCCGAATATGGAATAGCTTAAATTGGCCATTATGAGACTATATCATTAAATTTCAACGAAATTTTAATTAGCTTTGCCCTTAGTAAAATAGATAGGAATTGGAGGAATGTAATATGGTTGGCATGTCAATTAGAGAGTTAGCAGTATTGCATCATAATATGTATTACCAAACTAAATGGCTTTGAGAGATCGATCACGATATGTAGGTATATAAATAATAATAATAATAATAAAATAGAGTAACGATATAAGATATGTAAAAGGACCGTATGGTTCTAAGAACTTGGTCTTGTATTTTTAAATCCCACTTATCCAGCTTGACAATGCAATTCCGTTGGATTTTACTTGGGGCAATTACAGAAAAATATATAAGTGCATAACTAATGATTAAGGAACTTCAATTGGAAGTAGTAATTGATTGAAAATTTTATTGATCATTATGTAATTAGATATGAATTAATATGATAGATACGTGCTTGAATTTCATAAATTAATTTTTAATGCTTATTTATGCTTAAAACTAAATGAAGATATTTATATTTGAAAAATATTATATGTTATGCATGTTATGCGTGAATCATTTTAATTGGATGAGAAATGAAGTTGCTTGAACACCCATAAGCCTATAGCTTAGCGTGTGATTTTCTTTGCATGCACAAGTTTAAAGAGAATTAGAAGAAAGTTATGGTGGATCTATTACAAAGACTAGAGTCACATAAAAGATTGTGAAAGACTTGGAGGTAGATGTACTACATAATTTTATTTTGTTTTTGGTTATGGCATGTACACTTAAATAAATGAAGGATCTTGTAGAATTATTTTTGTGAATTATATATTAAAGTTAAGTATGAAATTTGATTTAGATTAGTTGAAATGTATTGGAGGATGGGCAAATTATTTTGTCAAAGGAGTTTTATATGGAGATGGATGGTAGATTAAAATGTATAAGAAATATATTTAAGTTTCTTTCTAAAGGATTTAAGAAAATATAGAGGAAATTATGTCAAATTGTTTTTATAAAGTGAAAAATATTTGCTAAAAAAGGTGAAAAAAATTTTGCTAGAATAATAAGGATTTAAATAGAAAATTTTGTAATTCGAAATTCTAGGTATTTAAGAATGTGGTAACACTCGGTATTCCAATTCTATTATCGGGTATCAGAGCTCACTTTAGGCCTTTTTGGGGCTATAATTAAGTAAATAAAGGAAAGGTGATTTGTCCATATGCCAAATGAAGGATTATATGAGAATATGATGCGACTCTAATGTAGATCCACCCTTTCTGTCAGTTATAGACTAAAGCATGGAACCAGGCGCTAGCAGAGCCACTGAGGAAGAGGAGACAAGTCATACCTAAGCTAGAGATATAGAAAGGGGCATGGCGGGATAGCTAACACAACCCATACCACCATTTATCGATCATCCAACTCATAACCCGGCAAAGTTTTTCCAATTTATGGTCGAGAATATGAGACAACAGATGGTTATTGCACCTCCTATACAACCTCAACCACCTCTTCCACTACAAAAGTTTACATTGGAGGAACTTAAGAGGTTGGGAGCAAAGGATTTTTTGGGGGATCATCAGTCACTGATCTAGATGCCAAGTTTTGACTAATTAAGATAAAGAGAATTTTTTATCTTCTTAATTGCACACTAGAAGAAAGATTGGAGTGTGCAGATGGTCTTCTTCAAGGACCAAAATACCAGTGGTGGTAGTCCATTAAAAGGCTTGTACCACCACAGGATCTTAATCGGGAGTTCTTTTTGTCTCAATTTACAGATAAATATGTAAAAGAACCCTATAAGAATGAGTTGAGAGATGCATTCCTTCATTTGAAACAAGGGTATCTAACGATATTATAATATAAGAACGAGTTTGATAAACTGAGTATGTATGCTAAGAGATTAATTCCTACAAAGGCAAATAAGTGTAAGATATTTGAAGCAGGTCTCTGCCATGACATTAAGAAATTCCTTATTGCACTGTAGATTAGGGATTATGGAGAGATGGTGAAAGCAACTTTAAGGATTGAAAAAGTTAATATTGATGAATAGAAATGGAGAAACGAGGAAAACATAAGAGGGGCCAAGGACAATCTAGTTCATCCTTCTCAGCCAATAAGAAGCAAAAAGGTTCAGGGTCTCAAGCTCCAGCATAAACACAAACATCTTACTGCTAATTAGGATAAAGTCAGAGATCAATGGTTAGGACTAGATAACCAGCCCCATCGATAGCTAGTATAGTAGGTGGGTTAGGACGTGGGGTAGTTACCCTATATGATTATTGTGGGAAGAAACATAACGGACAATTTTGGAAGATGATGGGGGCATGCTTACGATGTGGATCTATAGAGATTTTTCAAAAGGATTACCCTGGTAAATAGTATCAAATAACTAGTCAAGCAGAGAGACCAGTTCATCTAGCTCCGAGGGGCAGAGGTAAAGGCACAGGAGTTAGTTCTAGTACTAGTGGTCAGAGGGCCACATTAGAGATAGTTGATGGACCCAATACCCATACTATAGTTTGTGCATATGCTATATGGGTTCATGATAACCAAGATTCCTTAAATGTGATTGCGGGTACTTTTGCTATCTTTGACATTTCTTTTCATGCATTGATAGACCTAGGATCCACACATTTCTATATATGTATGACATTGCCTGAAAATAAAGGGTTATATGTTAACACCCTTGAGCATGTTATTCTAGTTACAAACCCTTTTGGTCAGAGTGTGGTGGTAGATAGGATATACAAGAATTGTTAGCTAAAAATACAAGGTTATGAATTTCTTAGTGATTTGATTGAATTACCTTTCCATCAATTTGATGTGATTCTTAGTATGGATTGACTATCTAGACATCATGTAATGGTAGATTGTCATCTTGAAAGAATCACTCTTAGAAGAGTTGACATTGATGAGATCATATTCTAGTTCATGCATATGCTATGCGGGTTTGTGATAACTAGGATGCCTTAAATATGATTGCGGGTACTTTTGCTATCTTTGACATTTCTTTTCAAACATTGATAGACTTAGGATCTCCACATTTCTATATATGTACGCCATTGCCTAAAAATAAAAGGTTACATGTTGACACCCTTAAGCATGATATTCTAGTTACAAATCCTTTAGGTTAGAGTGTGGTGGTAGATAGGATCTACAAGAATTGTCAGCTAAAAATTCAAGGTTATGAATTTCTTAGTGATTTGATTGAATTACCTTTCCACGAATTTGATATGATTTTTAGTATGAATTGACTATCTAGACAGCATGTAATGGTAGATTGTCATCGTAAAAGAATCACTCTTAGAAGAGTTGACATTGATGAGATCATAGTTATTGATAAAAGATCAAATTTTCTCTCTAATATTATATCAACGACAGTAGCAAAAAGGCTTATTAGAAAAGGGTGTGTAGCCTACTTAGCTTATGCTCTAAAAGCTAGAAAGAATGATCCTAAAATTCAAAATATACTAACTGTATGTGACTTCCAGGATGTATATCCTGAGTAGATGTCAGGGTTATTATCAGAAAGAGAGGTTGAATTTTCTATTGAAGTGATACCTAATATAGCACCGGTATCTATAGCACCATATCAAATGGTACCTCCAGAAGTTAAGGAATTGAAAATCTAGCTATAAGAACTTCTTGAGAAAGGTTTTATACGCCCTAGTATGTCTCCTTTAGATGCACCTGTGTTATTTGTCAAAAAGATAGATGGGTCTCTTAGGCTATGTATGGATTATAGACAATTAAATAAAGTAACTGTGAAGAATAAATATATTCTACCTAGAATAGATGACCTTTTTTATCAACTTAAAGGTGCAAGTGTTTATCTATGATTGATATGAGATCGGGGTATGACCAGTTGAGAGTAAATGAAACAGATGTCCCTAAGATAACTTTTAGAATGAGATATGGGCATTATGAATTTTTAGTGATATCTTTTGGACTCACAACTACTCTTGTAGCTTTTATGGATCTTATGAATTGTATTTTTGACCCTTACTTAGATCAATTTGTGGTAGTCTTCATTGATGATATCTTGATTTATTCTAAAAACTAAGAGCATAATGAGCATCTGAGAATTATTTTGCAGCCTTTGTGGGATAAACAACTTTATGCCAAGTTCAGTAAATGTGAATTTTAGCTAGATGAAGTTTCTTTCCTTGGTCATGTCATATCAATAGATGGGATTAGAGTTGATCCTAAGAAGATAGAAGCCATTCTAGAACTGAAGCCACCTAGGAATACTACAGACATTACAAGTTTCTTAGGTTTGGCAGGATACTATGGAAGATTTGTTAAGGGATTTATCATAATCGCAATACATTTGACCAAGTTACTTCAAAAGAATGCAAAATTTATGTGGAGTGATAAATTTCAAGAAAGTTTTAAGAAGCTAAAGGCTGACTAAAGTATATGTTCTCACAACCTGCACATGGTAAAGACTTCGTGATCTATAGTGATGCCTCATGTAACGGGCTTGGATGTGTACTTATACAAGAGAGAAAGGTAGTCGTTTATGCTTCTAGGCAACTTAAGCCTCATAAAAGGAACTACCTGACAAATGATTTAGAGTTAGCAACCATAGTCATTTCTTTGAAGATTTGGAGGCATTACTTATATGGAGAAAAATGTTATATTTACAAATATCACAAAATTCTTAAGAACTTGCCTACATAGAAAGAGTTGAACTTAAGGCAAAGAAGATGGATATAGTTGATTAAAGATTATGATTGCATCATTGACTATCAACTAGGCAAAGGAAATGTAGTAGTCGATGCTTTTAGTAGGAGATCATTATCAACTTTAAGAGCAATGAATGTTAGATTAGCTGTAGCTAGTGATGCAATCATTGTAGCTGAGTTGAGGCTCAAACCAAACCTTTTACAACAAGTCAAGGAAACACAAAAGCAAGATGAAAAGCTAGTTAGCATTCTTAAACAAATTCAAGATGAGAAGGATAACGAATATGAAATCAAAGAGGATGGCTACTTGTATTACAAAGATAGAATATAGATAGAATATGTGTTCCTAATGATGATGAGCTGAAAAAGAACATATGAAGGCAGCCCATAATATGTCATATGTTGTACACCCAGGAAGTACTAAAATTTACCAAGATTTGAAGATATATTATTAGTGGCCATATATGAAGAGAGACATTGTAGATTACGTTAAAAATAATTACATTATTTTTTAAATTGAAAATAAACTATTTCAAATTTAAACTATTTCAAATTATATTTTTTTCTTGTTTGAATTTGATTACACTAAACCAATTACCAAACAAGTTCAAACTCATTACTAGATACATTGTTCTAAGTGACCAAACACCCATATATTTTACGTCCTAATTTTAGGTAATTTTACTTCCAAACACCCTTGTTTTGAGTTAAGGTTACATTAACTTATAACCAAACAAGGGTATCTTCTTCATAAAAAGTCCTAAACCTAAAACAAGAAAAACCATAGCCGCCATAGTTATTGCCATCACCTCCACCCATAGCCTATTCATATCTAAGTTTATCTAACAAGTTCAATTCTGATAATTGAACTAATTCTAGGTTTCATAAACTTTCAATATAAACTTTTCATACTTAAACAAATCTATTTTGTTTTAGTGAACTAAAGTGTTCAATTTTGAATTCCAAAATTTAAGCTCAATAACAATCAAATCATTTTAATCAAGTTATAGAGTTAAAGTTGGCTCTAGTACCACTATTGAAAAAATTGGGTGGTATTTGATCTCTTTTTGATGTATCAAAATTTAAAATTACTTAAATTATATAACATATTTAACACTTAAAACATAATAAAGTATAAATAAAAAATTTTACCTTATTCTTGTTCTGAAACTTAAACCTTTTCTTGTCATTTCTCTTGAATCATTTTGAAATCAGCTCATCCTACCACCATAGCCACACAAAAGTTCGTTCTCTAATAGTATTCATAAAACATATTGAGAGAACTCTACAACTATTATAGAAATGGTTAGGCAAGGAGCATTAGCATCCTTGGAGATTAAGTCTATTTATAATAGGCTTTGCTTATTTTAGTAATTAATTAGCATCCTTGGAGATTAAGTCTATTTATAATAGGCTTTGCTTATTTTAGTAATCAATTGAAATTAAATTCTAATTTTAATTAGAATTAATTTTTACGCCCAAATAAGATCCAATATCTCTTATTGATCTTTATTTATTAAATATCTCATATTTAATCTTAAAGTTTCTTAAACTTTACGTTCAAGTCTAACTTAATTAAAACATCCTTTCTCTCTCACACCGTTTTTGCCATGTTAACCATTTGATTCTCAAATATGTTGGCAATGAATATAAATTAAACTCCTTTAATTTATCTTTAATTATCTAATTAAGCAATTTATGTCTATAGATCAAGATTGATATTTAGTAACACATCATAACTATCCAAATATTTAGTAATGTCAAAGCGGTTTTAACTAACATTTTTGTGTATAACCTTTTTCATATAAATCAATCATTTTATATCATACAACGTTCTGATAGGCATATAGGATAGAAATAATGTTTACTCTATTTGAATCTAATCATATCAGTTATCCATCATTAATAATTGATCCAATTAATAAGATTTAAAAGTTAGTTTTAAAGTGTCATTCCATCTGAGTCAAAGATTTACCAGATCAATACTAATCAAGAATGACATAACATTCTCCCTAATTACTTTAGGGTGATGAATTATATATTGACACTTAACTAGTCTCATATAGTTCATGTTATATCCAATGACTACTAACTGAGTTACCCTTAACCAGAATTAGTCATAAGAAATATCAAAACATAACAATCTTTATACGAGATACTGTGAAGATCTTAAGTCAAAGGATCACTTATAAAATTATAATAATAAAAATTTTCATAGGCATATAAGTAATGTTCTAAATGAATTTCTCATATAATATATATTCAGTGAACTTGTTCTCTGACAAGTACCTTATTTGTTTAAATATCTCTATATTTTAGTCTATGATATCGACCACTTGTTTCATAAGTAAAATATTACGTATATTAAATTTTTTACACTCTCTCAATGTCCATTTTAAATTTAATAATTAAGGGATAATAGATAAATTATTTCAACCAATGATAGTTAACAAGTAATTTTAGCAAAAAGTACTTAATAGTATAATATTTATTTCTATGATATTTCAAAATTCCTTCTAAAATTAGAAATTAATTAATTTAAATATGAAGTCGTCCCAGTTAAGAAAGAAAGACATCGTACTCATAGATTTTGCATCTTACATATCATAGCATTTTGAGAATAAATACTAATGTTATAAACAAATGGTGCAAAACTGTTACAAATAAACATACCAATATCATATGTGATGCAAATTGCTATTGATCTTTTCCTAATAATTGAAGAAAGTAATTGCGGCAGCGTGAATCAATGAAAACTGACTTGAATTAATTCTCGATAATAACATATAAATATGATACAATATCAGAATTGTCTGACGTACAAACAGACTGAAGAGAGTCACTTGATTCCAAAATTGAAAAAGCCAACATAGAACCAGGTGGAATCAGTATTTTAATGGGGATCCAACTCTACGAACGTTGCAATTATTAAAGACTCCAAGTTGAGACAAATTAAGAAGGATTTATTAAAGTCTTATCTTCAAGCTCTGACGACAAATTTCCTTTTGCGCACCAGCAGCAGTAAAGACATCCTAATGGAGTAAGCTTGACATAAAAACATGATGCTACGTAGATAATCATACTTGAGGTAACAACAGGAAGGGCCATATTAGTAAAGCAAAAGCCGACAAAGGAAAGGACCAAAAGGCAATTGTGATGAGGATGAGTGAGGCCGAGACCAGAAATTGAGAATGGTAAGTCGATGTACTTTTGACATTGGCTTCCTTTTCCAACAAAACAAAAGGTGGCAACTTCTTCCTTCTGTTCCCCTCCTCAACCCCACACTATTAATGGCAGCATAAGTCTCTCTCGGTGCCTTGAAAACCAAGTTGAGCCTCTTATTTACCGTATACTCTGTTTTCACAACCATCGCCTTCTCTGGCACTTTTATGCCATCGTTGTATGCCTTTCGAGTTTTCAACATCCATTAATTTGAGTTTTCGGTAATCTACTAGCTTTAAGTTATTCTTAGGTTCTTCTTCTAGCTATATTTTCTTCCCTATATAAAGGCTTTGGGCTTTTTCTTCGGTTGCTTGCTCTTCAAGATCTTATCTTTCTCTGCTTAAGAAATAAGCTGCTAAAGATTTACTACAGATAGTGACAGGAAAATATTCCCGGAATTTTTACTCAAACGAATTTTGATGGTTCTCTAGCATCAAATCTCTTAAAGTGAGCCTACAGTGTTTTTTAATAGAAGAAAGAGACGGGAAATGGTGAAAACAGAGCAAAAGCAGAGAAATACTGAGTCTTTATTCATGGATTCAAGTATTAGTCACAATTATCACCACCGAAACGAACAACCCAGTTCAGGTTTATTGCGGTTTCGCTCAGCTCCGGGGTTACTTTTCTCAAATTTCGTCGATAATGGATCCATCAACGATCGAATCTCCAGTTTCAATGAGTTCGAGGATAAATTTGCAGCAGGAGTAAGAGAGGAGGCTGGTCATTTTGTGAATTCACAGCAAAGTTATTCTCCCCTGCCTCCTCACCATCCAAGGCAGAATTCATCTGTTTGCTCTCCGGCCATGGATAATTCACATGGTTTGTTTGGTACCATGGAATTGCATCAACATGAGCAAGTGAAAAAGATTGACTCAACTCTTGCTAGGCAGAATAGCTCCCCTGCTGGACTTTTTGGCAACTTGCCTGCCCAACATGGTATTTTTCTTTCTCTTCTTTGTAAGTGAGATGGTTTTTAGGCCCTTTTCAGGGAAAATGTGTCTTTGTCAGATTCTGGGAATATTAGCTTCTATTGTCTTTCTGAAATGCAGATTAGCCGTGATTGAAGAAGCTCGTTTAAAAAATACTAATCTGATACATTAAGGAGGCCAAATGTTCTCTTATCCAAGTGTGCTCTTCTTTCAAATATGCTTATTATGTTGGTTAGATATAAGGATCTAAGGAGGCCAGATATGGAATGAGTTGTTAGAGAGAAGTAGAAAAGGAACAAATTTGAGTAGTTCACTCAATAATATTTCGTTCGATTGAAAAAGTTTCTTCTGGATTCAACGAGAGAAGTGTAGCTTCTCCCGGAGATTTCAAACCTTTCTAACTAACATCACTAGGAACTTTCCATTTCCCTTAATTGCCTGATGACCATTCTTTAATGGCTATCTTGCTTTCTTACAGCGAGTGTCCGCATTCATAGTTTAGAGTGAACTGAACAAGAAGGGAACGTCTGTTTACATCTATGCTCTTAATTACTAATCGAATTTATAATTCAAGTTCAGTTAGAAACCTGACAGAACATTTTCCTCATTAGGTTTGCTGAGCAGCTTGTGATTCATTACTTTCTCCCTATATTCCGATAAATGGACAGAAATTTGTAATTAAAAAAAAGCAACTTTGTCTATTGAAGAAGATAGAAGGAATAGGAATCGTTGAGTATGTCTCAGTGAATTGCAGGCTATGCCACGGTGCAAAGTACGGGAAATTACAGTCCTGCAAACAGTACCAATGGCGAAGGAAGTCCAAGATTGAAGTCTCAACTGAGTTTCTTATCGAGGGCGCCTTCTTCATTAGGGATGTTGTCACAGATTTCTGAAATTGGGAGTGAAAGCATTGTGACAGGCAGCCCTGACAATGGCAAGCTCAGTGACAATAGTCGATTTTATGGTAGTCCTGGATTCCCATATAATTCCTGGAGCGAATCTCATTATGCTGAGGATATAAGCAACTTGAAACGAGATCAAAATGGAAGCGGAAAGCTGTTTGCTAATTCCCAGGTATAAATTCTCATATTGGGGGACCAGGGCACTTGACAAGCTTGATTATAGTCTAATTTTTACAGTGTGGTTTGATGAAATCTAGAGTGAAGAACTTGGAAATCATGTTCCCTTGTTATCCCACCACTTGAGTTTACCAAAGACTTCAGCAGAAATGGTTCCTGTAGAAAAGTTCCTCAACTTTCAAGATTCTGTGCCTTGTAAAATTAGAGCAAAGCGTGGTTGTGCTACTCATCCGCGAAGCATTGCTGAAAGAGTAAGATCCATTTATATTTTTGTTAAAGATTTCAAGATTTGCGTGCTGTTCGTTCGTATTACAAGCTTTATGAGTGATTTATCAGGTGAGAAGAACCCGGATCAGTGAAAGAATGAGGAAGCTACAAGAGTTGGTTCCAAACATGGACAAGGTACAACTCTGAATGATTGCTCTGTCAACCTTGAATAATTATGGTGTTTCATGAAAGTTTTTCTTCTTCTTGGCAGCAAACAAGCACAGCTGACATGTTAGATTTGGCTGTGGATTACATCAAAGATCTTCAGAAGCAGTACAAGGTATCAGGATTTGATATCAGATAATATATTCTCGGTTGGCCTATGTTAATTAACCCCTGTTAACCTTCTTTTTGGCAGACTCTCAGTGACAAAAGATCCAACTGCAAGTGTTCAGGTAACCAGAAGCCGATGCCAAATCAAATTGTTTGACTGGCTTCTGTACAGAACATTACCGGATAGGAACTCTTTATCTCTATTTGTTTTTAGTAGTCCTTTTTTTTCCATGGAAGGTAAGGATCAAGTCAATGGGACAACTGATTCATTAATAGCCTCAACTGTTCAAACAATCTTAATTAGTACCCCCAGACTATGTGAATCGGAAGAACTTGCTCTTTGTATGGACCCCGTCCCAGTCCCTGTTTTGGCTGGATAAATTAGCTGAGGGTCAATAAATCTTAAACTTTTAGCCTTTGGTATTTTGAGAACAAGGAGAGACTCATGTCACTACAATCCATTAGAGCAGCATCTGTTATTATGTGTTGCAATCTCAATATATTATTCATGAGGGAGGTTCCATTTATGATTTGTTTTCCTTATCCAGATATGTGAATGTGTGAATACTATTGAAGGTTCACAAAGAGTATAAAAAGTTGTAAGCCTTGTAAGCACCTCAACATATAATATGAAGGGGTAAGGAGATAAAGGGTCACCTTTTCTTAGTCCCTATGAACATTTGAGTGGCATCACCATTCACTGTGATGCTATAAGAAGTTGTAGTCACATATTGGTTAAGCCATTTAGTGAAGAGTTGTGGATAACCAAATGCCTCTATTGTGTGAAAAAGGAATTTCCAATTGATAGAATCAAAGTTCTTGTATAAGTCAATCTTCATGAAGTAGCTTCTAATTGTTTCCTTCTGGTTATAGTTCTTAAAAAGCTCTTATTCGATAAGAACATTGTCTTCAATATTCTCTATGATATAATTGAATTGGTAAAATTAAACGCTAAAAAATAAATTACATATTATAATAATTTATTAAATATAAAAATTTTATATTTAAATAAGTTTATAAAAGGAAATCTAAATAAATTAAATTTTTAAAAAATTTCCCATCAAAATATTCAAGTTGAATTAATAGTTTTTAATGAATTATATAAATCACCAAAAATATGTTTTTGATCTTCATATAAGTAGACTTTTTTCTTATTGTTTTTTTTTCATCTCAACTATATTGACATTCTCAATTTTTCTTATTTGTATTATAAGAGATTGAAGAAATATTGACTACTATTATTGGTTAATATATAATAAAATTTTATTGAATATCTTGCTTAAATGAATTGAAAGGTAGATATTGAGATGAATAAATATTCTTTAGTAGAAATATTTACTAAAATTTATTAATTTTTACATGCAATTGGTTCATTGAATATAAGTATCCATTAAATTATACTTGTCTTTAATATTATTGTATTGATTGTCCATAATTAAATATGGTAAGTTAATAATATGTTACTACTTATATTTTCATCTATGATTATATTAGTAAATCAATTTGTCAAAGATTTAAGCAAAATTTTAAAGTTTAATATAAGAGAAAAGTGATCAAAGGATCAAAATAAACAAAATATAACAATAAATATTTTTTTGAAACAAAGGAACTCACAGCCGCTATCATTTGGATGTAATAATCTGCAAATTACACCGATTGGGTACTCTGTACTAAGCAAGTCTTGTACGACAGGCACGATTAAGAGAGTGTAAGTAAGGAGATTCGAGCACATAACCTTTTGGCCTCATGCTCTTCTACGCCACTAACTCGATCACTCCTAGAGACAACAACAAATACAATTCAAGAGAATTTCAAAGTAATTCAAGTAAAGTAAACTTTATCTTGGTTATTTCAACGTTCTAAAGTTTCAATCATTACATGATCATTTACATGTAAGGTATATCACTTAAATCATTTAACAACAAAGAGAAGATTTAAAGAAAACATCTTGATCTTCATATAAACTTTGAAAAACTTTTGAAATAGTTTTAAATAAGGTTTTTATCAAAATAGGGTATATTAATGCTTTTGAAAAGAATTAAGTTGTTTAATATTCATCTTTCAAAGTGTTTCTAGCAAGTCGGTTTTAAGTTTTGCCTAATACACACACACACACACATACACATATAAGAAGAGTGACATTGGCTAGATCATTAACTAGTCAATGTGCCGATTGGTAAACCAATGACTAGTTTATGTGATGATTTAAAAGTTGCATAATAAATGTTGAGTATTCAAGTAGGGATTCAATAGTTCTAGTATTCAAGTAGGGATTCAATAGTTCCCCAAGTTGAACATGAATTTATTAGAGCAAATTGAAATAAGTCTAAAAACTAGCCTTTTTAACCACTAATTTGTGTATTCATTGATTTAAGTTAATTAGGTATAAATAGACCATAATTAAGTTGGAAGAATAATTTTTGACTTTATGAAGAGTTGTGAAGAGTCATAAAAAGTTAAAGAGTACATATGAGCATTACATAATATATTTTTTTTAAGAAAAGTGGATCGGATTAGAGCAGGTTTGTAGCTAAATAGAATTGAAGGAATAGTAATGAATACACATATTTTATTTGGAAAACCTCCAAATAGATTAGGGTAAAAATCATGGACAAGAAGAAATTTACTACGAAAAATAGGAGTTACAACATCTCTCTATTTTACAAAAAAAAACACTTAAATCTCTCAAGAAATAGGAGGAACACTCTTTAAACGGATTAAAGAATTTTCTAATAATTGATGATATGCAAATGAATTGGGGAGACCTATTTATAGGCCTCCCTCACACAATTTAAACAGCTAACAATTAACTATCCAAGCCACAATTGCAACAACTACAATTGTTGAATTTTCAGTAGCATTAATTGTTGTAGCTGTCTAAGCCTTAATTATTGACCACCGGCACCGACACCATCACGACCTATCATTTAAACAATATTTAGCCTTTGTTTATTAGTGTGAATAAAAAGAGAAATATTGAATTTTATACGGTTGCATAATTGTTAAAATTAAGAGAATTGGCAAGAATACTTAATGTAACTATTTATCTATAGTAACTATTTAATAAAAATTTATGTCTTTATTCATTATCTCAAAATATTCTCCTTAATGTTGTCACTGTTGGTTGAACTTGGGCATGTGTGGCTCTATTTTTTTCATGAGATGCTATTTAATTTTTAGCTTAAAGTAGCAAACTAGCCTTTAGTAATTAGGATACAACAACTACTAGTTGTCCCTTTGAGGGACACCTAATAAAATTGGAATGTTACGAAGCAAATTAGCAAAATCTTGCTCAAGGATGACACGTACATCTCAAGAAGTGGTGAAAAAAGCTATGCAACATATCAGGTATAAGCAAAAATTTTGCAGCATGTCAGATAAATCTATCATACTTTTTTCTTACTAATTTTATCTTTTAAACTTGCATCTCTTAAATAAAATTTGGTAGCTTTTTCTGTAAATGATATTATTCTATTTTATTTATTTGTTATTACTTTATCCTACTTAATTATTTATTTATTATATATCTAATTATTTTATCACATTTTTTATCTATCTATTTATTTTCTAAAATCTTCTTGTCACATTTGCATAGCTTTTTCTACGTTTTTAATCTTTTAACCCTAATTATTTATGTATTTATTGAAATTTTTGTTACTTAAATTTTTCTGTGCTAGTTCTACCTTTTCTTTGTATCCTGCTTCATTCTTATATTGTCTCATTTACATACGGGTCTACCAAAAACAGCTTCTTTATTATGTAAGGGTAAGGCTGTGTACTATCAGACCTCCCCAAGCTCTACTTCATTGCGATATTTTAACTGGGTGTTGATGATAATGGTAAGAGTACTTAATGTGAAAATGCTTATTGACCTTGAATTGTAATTATAAAGTGTCCA